>JAQIWU010000169.1:0-34279 GCA_034696445.1 Isotomiella minor
AATAAAATAAAGGAACGCGGACTTCGTCTGGCTTAGAAACTCTTGAACTTTGTCCAAATAATAAGGTGAAATAAAAAGAACGCATTCTTCATATACCCCCTCTCGGCTCTTTAACCACTGGTGGTTAACCTTCAAATATTCTTTTGTTCTTTTGCATTAATGAGGTGAGCAAAGGACCGCTTACTTTCACATCTTTTTCTCACTTTGCTATATTTATTTAAACAAAAGAAAGAAAAAATGAACTAATGGTGTCATCTGTTTGCTTAACTGCTGAGGAACACAAAAAGGCACTTTTACTTTTTCGCAAAAGACTAAAAACTTTTTAAATAGACAACAAGACAAAGGATTTTTGAGGTCTTTTGATAAAATGGGAGAAAGGAGGCGTTGGGTTGCCTTTTACCGACTTTTCTTTTCTGCAAATTATGCGTTCTTGCTTTAATCATGTGCTATTGGAAACGAAACCACGGACTTTTTTTATTTTATTTAGAATTTATGTTTATTTGTTTAACCCTGTCTCACATTTCTATGGAATTGCCTATATTCTTTTTATGTTTGCACATGCTTGGTGGATAACATGTTGTGTGTTAAAGGTCGAGAAATAGTGTACCCATGATCTGACCACTCGGTTACTGGCTTCCAGAGGCTCCGTGGAGCTTCACTTTCACCCAACTCACGTATTTCATTTAGCGTTTCCTGTTGTTGGAGAAAGCAATTGGTGGCCCCAATTCCAACAATCCTGAGTAGAAGATGACTTGGCTGAGACAAAAAAAACACCGACTTTTGTGGTTCCATGTAAGCCTTCCTAATTAGGCTATGATGAACTGGTGATGGTTTTGTGGAATTGTACATGCGCTTCTCAGTATTCCATTTCAATCCCAAACTTCAGTAATGATAATTTAAGACAAACTTTTTCAGCAGATCTTTACTTCAGGGACATCATGGTTTATTAATGCATTACGAAGAAACCATAGGGATAAAAAAAAAAGAGTTCAAAGGCCACAATCCATCCACTTACTCATTCTCTTTAGACTGTCAACTATAACTTTTCCGGTGTTGTGAAAAAAAAGACTTTTCATATTTTTCCATGTATTCACATTAGCATAACTTGGCACTGATTTTATTGGGATAAGTAAAAGTTGAAGTTGGACAGATTAAAATTCTTGTCGAGTTCGTTTCCAACGACGCATTCCGGGAAAGAAAGAAAGAGATTGATTACCTAAATCATTAATTCACGTCAAGTTTGTAGTTCCATTCCAATTTTATGGAGATTGTGGATACAGAGGCACACCGCACTTCACTTCATCACTAACCTACTTTATGATTCCTCTCCCATGCTTTCTCTCACAAACACATTGTGCATTGTTCTGCTGGGAATAAGTGATGCTAACGACATGCATCATCATCATCCATTTACAATGCATTACTCCTACGATGTAGCTTTCCAAATATGTAGAATCCGTTTGTTTCTCTTCTGTAAATATCTTTTTTTGATTTTTTTCAAAGAAAAACATGGTAAATTTAGGCATTAGAGCTAAATTGTTGTTAGGAAGAAAGGGCATAAATAAGTATAAAATGTTGTAAGGTTGGGATAATGGCTAAATGAGATTGTGCTCACTTGCAAAGATTTTAGAGAGATACAAATCGCACATTTTATTTCTTTTTCTATGGGAGGTTGTATGTGCACATTATTTACTCACACATTCTGGTGTCTGAAATCAGTGTAAATCATTTATGATTGGTAATAAATGTCGCCATGTGAAAATAATTATTGTTGGTTACATCCTTGTAAGTTGACAGTTTACAATAACTGTTATTTATTGTTATTACCCTATCAATTTTTGAATTGTTGTTGTAAACGATGAACATGCAGTCAAAATTTTAAAAAATTTAACACATCTCTAATAGCCTAGCAACATGTTTTTTTTTTATTCCTCCACCTTTTGCTCCGACGTGTTGGTAAGAAATACCTCGTGTGATAATAATGTAGCTTGAGAGTAACAATTTTATTGTTCTCAAGTATTTGGACCGTAGCGAGCGTCATAATCATCAGGTATGAAATTGGTGCGTTCAAAATCGAATGAGGGTACGAAAAAATACAATAGACGAAAGGAAAATGGGATTTTACCGTCAGGTTGAAATATAGCTATTCATTCCTGTTTCTGCAAAAGTGCTTCTTCTTGTGATTCTTCTCTGATTGCGGTGCTATTTTTTCATTACATGTTACATCAAAACTTATTAAAAATAGAAGCAGTTTTTTGGATTTGTGAAATCAGTCAACTGGAAACTATAGTGAAAAGGATTTACTTGGTTTCCTCTTTTATAAATGGACTTGTTGTATAGCACTCTTTCTTATTGTCAAACATAATAAAAGTTGCGGTGTACTATTTTTAATGCTGTCTCAGTCAGTTGTGCTGCGTCAATCATTCATTTATTAGAAAATTCTACACGATCGATGGATAACAAGGACATCAGACTTTTTCTTTCATTTTTGTAATTTTTTAATGGCTTCTTCTGTGTACATACCACGCTTGATAGCATCTTCTGTCAGATCAAAAGCCGAATTCGTTCAAACAACCAAACCTAGTCAAAATGAGAAAGGAAAGCAGATGTTGTACATGAAGTTTGTCTTGCCTTGTTCACACACATGAGTTTAATAAACCGATTTCAACATTTTTTGAAAGACAACTCAACAACAACTTGCCGTTCCCATGGTTATAAACTTTAGGAAATCATTATTGAGAGGGTGAATTGAATCTTGGCTTTTTGTCCCCATAAGAATATAGTTCTTTACTGACTTTCTCTGCAAGACTGTAAAGAACGTCGATGATGTAAATGCTTACAAAACCGGTCAAGCGTTTCGTGTTTGCAGACGGACAGACAATGTATACCATCTACATGGGTAAAGTTTGTTTGCAATATCTGAAGTACGGGATCAAACTTATTGACAGTTTTTATTAAAAGTTTGAAATATAGAAAGTTGGCTACCTTTTAATAAATTTTGTCGTCAAAAGAAAGAGATAGGGAAGGGAGGGACAACTCTAGTTGGAGGAAGTTGAGACAACATTGTTATAAGTTTAAAAAGTATGCTTGCAAAGTTCTAAAAAACTTTGAACTCTTTCTAATCGGGGAGCAGGAATTAATCTGTTATTAATGACGGAGTTGTGACATAGTAAAACTATAGGTCCCTTGATTGTAGTCAACAAATAGGGAAGTGTTTGAGGTTGGATTTGATAATTTTCATGCTATTATTAAACAAACAATGGTGCCACAAAGGTCTTCTCTCAAGAGCTTCATTAATGCTGCTTCAGCAGCACTTAAGTGGTCGCTTTATATGCTATTTAAACTGAATTGTTTTGCAGAGGATTCCTAAGAGAAATTGAAATCAGTTCTGACTGCAGTGGAGGGAGTGAGTCGGTTGTGCTGAGAGACACTAAAGTTGGAGAAAGTCAAAAGTTAATTACGTTACTTTACTGCGGGGAGATTGCAGGACTGTGATATCGTTTTTGCGATGGTTGCGGGAAAGACTGTGTCGGTGAATGAAGAACGGTGAATGATGATAATGCTAAACGTTGTCCTTGAGTAAATGTCAGTGCATAATTTTCCCAAAATCTCTTGCTGTCCTCCTTTGGGATATTATTTAAATGCAAATTGTTCTCTTGTCTATCCATTCAGTTCGCATCACAAAACTATGGTCTCCAAATTGAAGTTGTGTCACTACGGAGTGATGATGATGGTAGAAAGGGTATATAGTAGAGAGGAGACAACTCTACAGTCATCTTGATGAGAATGTTTTTGTTTCTTTCAGCATCCAAAGTATCATTCTTTATGCTTTCTCTCTGAAGCAATGATTTTAGTACAGTTTATCATGCCTGGCTGGCAATCTTTTTGTATGAAACACTGCAGATTACTTTGTCAGTATTAGCATTTTTTCGTATAGACCTCCGGACTTCAGCAAGATTAGAATTGCTGGAAGCAATTTGGTTATGGGTTTATTCATTTCGTACACACTTGAATAGGTTAAAGTGCCTGCATAAAGTACAAAACCTCCTGGCTTACATAGCTTCACATGAGAATACAGAATAGCCAATCTGGAATTTTTTGAAGATATTTGTGTCCTCCAGTGGGAGGAATAAGCAGATAACTAAATCACTTTAATGTCCATAAATTACGAACACAAAGCCAACTCGATGGGGATAACAATATTTAGCGACATCGCTGCCATTTCTTTTTCCAATTTAGGGACAACACAATATTAAATTAATAAATGTCCCTCTCATTCCATAGAAGAGAGGAATGCGATTCAATTTACATAACGTAATTTTATTACAGATACAAGGGATTTTGGGTGTGTCTATTCCTTAGGGATTTTGAAATTAATCATGCGCTGGTCTTACCCTGATTACGTTTATAGTATTTGAACCATACACAGCTATCTCTACACGGCTTAAGAAATGCTGACTAAATAAATGACGTATTGGCCATGGCAGTATGGCGAAATGAAAGTTAAAGGGAATGACTTGGACTGAAAATGGAATGGACCACCGCGAAAAGAATCTTCGTCTGAGACACATAAATTATTCGCCATTCTTAGCAAAGTGAAAAGAATATAAAAAAAAGTATCACTTGATAACAGTTAGCTAAGAGTTAAGTCAAAGCCATCAGAACATTTCATAAACCATAACGTCACCTCAACCTCTTGGCTCTCTCACGTCTAATACCAATCCACAAAGTACTTCGTTTCGTGTGACCAAAGTCTTGCAGATGAGATAGATAAAGGCTTATCCAGAAGACCAAACCCAGCAGTAAATTTCACCAACTCATATTTCACGCATTATCCTTCCCAGCTTCACGTTTTTAGTCTCCACCACCAGCACTTAAACAAGTCGATGTAATCTTGGCTGGCCTTGCCAGTTTTGTGCAGACCTCAGACCTTAAAAAAATGTTGGTGCAAAAAAAGTAAAAGTGTAACAGCCCTACATATGAAAAAGTAAGGCAAAGGCACACATTGACTTGACACGACGATATATCATTCCCTTCAAGTTTAATTATGACAGAGAACAAATCGTTTTATGTTTCACACTTTGAAACAAACCGCTAGCACAGATTTGTGTGGCAGACCTTGATTGATATCAATCCAAAACACACAATTTTCTCCGTCTCTTCTTGGGGCAGTTCATTAGTTTTTGAATGATGAATTATCCTACCCACAACAACAACTAAGCTAATTGTACGGCCTTAAAATTCGAAGCCGAGGGGTGTTGATGTAGGTAACTATATGCGGTTGATTACAATATGGTTCAAGTACTCATCTGCGACGTAACAAACGTGTCCATTAATGTCCCTTTGAAGTTGGCCAAATTCCAACAGCCACTTTCTCTGGCCCTTTTCATGTTCTTTCTTTCTGCTTCAATTCCAATTCAAGCATTCCCCAGTCCATCTTGACCATGAGACCATGAGACTTCAGTGGCGTGGATGGATAGAGCCTATTAGAGTTTCAATTTGTTTGTAGCTACATATACCTACTTCCTTTCTTAAAATAGGATTGTTTAGGGCCTGCTTTCTCTTGCCAAAAAAAATCAACTACTTCCATGCTTTCACGTTTTGTGAATGAAGGGCACTTTCCCCTGGGTTGGCCGGTTTTGTAGTAAGAAACAATTACCCAATGTAAGATATAGACTTGTATATCCGATGCACCTTGAAATAAACTGCTCCTCTCCTCCTCCTCTTTACCGCTTATACAAATCTGATAATAAACTATGCCACGGCAAAATGTAGGTGAGTAGAACCCAAAGCTTTTGCACTACTTGACGTCCATAGGTTGGAATACGTATATGAGCTCGAGAAGGCTCGTAAAAGTTAATGCCCACTTCTCAATTAATTTCAAATTCACACACGACACATGAAAACCTCCCTCTGATTGTGAGATCTTTCATACATTTTATAACATTGCTCACCACCATCCTGTTCCCATGGTTCTCATTTATACTATCACACACAACGTGTGGGGAAGAAAGGCTGGATAAAAACATCAATTCCAAATGTTTCCTCCTTTTCCTGGGCTTCGTACTCTATTCAAAAGGTTTGGTGAAAGTAAAGTCGTTTCGTTGGCATTTTACAAGTTCCTCGTTCTATTAGAATTTTATGTAACAGTTGCGCCTTCAATATATGAGTATGGGCACGTATGTTGTCTCCCTCAGTACGAAAGTACAATATGCGATGCAACACTGGCTTACTCTCTCCCAATCATTAAATCTTTATTAGATAGGCAATATTTTGGAACTGCTCACTTTATAAGTAGCAATCCCGTCCTGTCAAACCTACCATACGATACGGTACATGTGGTTGGCTTTCGCTTCTCTGGTCAATCTGCATCAAACTCTTCCCTGTCCGGATTTTGGGTTTTGTATCCTTTCCAATGCAGAGGAGGGAAGAAATGCTGTTTTGTACCATAAACTTTCTCCCCAAACTCGTAAGAATAGAGAGAAAGTGAGAGAGAAAGCTTTTGGTTGGTTTTTGATACTGTAACAACATCAACGTGGTGGAATTCTACTCATTCCACTCCACTGCACCGCTTTTGCTTGGAAACATGTGTGTCATTGATTTCTCTCAAAAAGTAAGTGAGAACAACACCACATGCCATTGTAAACTTTCTCTCTCGGCACTTATTTACTAGTTTTCTCAAAGTATAATGTGCCAAGTCATGAGAGGATGGAGTGAAAGCCACACTACACTCCCCCACCTGCACCTTTAAATTGTCAAGGAATTACCAATAAACCTGTAATGCGGTATATGAAACTCCATCAAACACAAATCCTCTTCTCTCACAACCCATAAACACTGAGCTACTCGTCATAATTTCCTTTTCTCAAACTTTTTCACCACTCTCTTTCGGGCTTAAAAGATTTTTGCCTTCAAAGGAGGTTTCATGAGGGACTCCACTCCAGGTTTTGGTGGTGGTGGTAGTGGATTTTTGACGTTTAATGGTCCAATTCAACATGAATATTACACGCACACCCGCAGCCATCCGGCGATCAGGACTGACTCAGTGAGCTACTTAAACGTAGGAATGTTTAATGACGGCAATGAAATAAAGTAATGAAATGGGTTGGAGAATTACTGCGATACATGTCCCCGTCGTTTGGAGACGGAAAGCAAACATTCATTCTCCACATGGCCACACATGCATGGGTGAAAATAGAAAAGTATAGGGAAACATTACCACCAGTCAGTGTGGACACGGCTACATATTTCAATTCGCAGTTACGATAGGAAAGTGACAGTAGTGACTTGTGAAAAACGCTATATTCTTCATGCCACCTTCCTCTTTACTTTCTTCAGTGAGGACAAAGTCACATTTTAAATGTTGTCCTCTAACTGCTGCATTTTAACTTCTGAAAAAGTGAAAGTGCATATAGAGTGAAGATGGTTACGCTTGGGTAGAATTAGGTTACTTATCAGCATTATTGGTAAGTCTTTGCTCATTGATCGGGACTAGTCACTCTTGACCTACTCATTCAAGTTTGTTATTTTGACCAGAGAGACCATAAAAAACTTAAAAATATAGTCCCCGTTTTAGTGTGTTCTTTCCAACAGAAATAACAAAAAAAACCATGTCAATCTTTATGTCAGTAAATTGTGTATGAGGGTTCCATGTTATTGCCTCGAGTGAAGGGTCCGAGAGAGGAGAGGAAAGAAGAGTCTGGCGTCAATTGTACTTTTACCTGCACTCAAACACACACACACTTTCTCTCGTTGGGTTTTGAGGTTTGAGATACCATTTTCACAATCCATGTACGTAGGTAGGTACTTCAGGGAGGGACGAGGAGGCAAAGAGAAAGTTTTGAGTGTTTTCCAATACAAAGATCACTTTCATGGATGATTTCCTCTTCACTCACTTTCACTTCACTCTTTCCCATCCATTTATTCCCATTCCCGTTTATTGTTGTGATGTGAAACAACAACAACTCAAACAACCTGTGAATTAGGCAAGTCAGAGAGATAAAGGAGGAAAAATGGATGGCGGAAATGAGGAAATAAAACGGTCACACCCACCTCTTACTTGCCCACCCACCGACAGAAGGGAAAAGAATTGAGGCCTTGTTCATGATATCTTTTCACCATCGCTTTCACTCCTTCAAAATAAAAACAAAACTTTCTTTGAGTCCTTTTCCTTCTTTTCTTAACCTCCTATACTCCTTCACTCACACTCCGAAGGAAATCCTATCCTTCATTTTCCCCTTGCGGCATCGTTTCGTGTGCGTTGGAGGAACTGATTTGTTTTGGAAAGGGAAGTTGGTAATGATCAGTGTTCTTTATTCTACAATAGAGTGAAAGTGAGTGAAAATATCATTTGAAGTTTAGTTCTTTCTATCAAAGCCCAATGGGAAATATGGAACTTTTTTGAAATATTATTCTTCAGTCTTGACTCTATTTTTTCCGTCATAACAGTTGTAGTTTCGGTTTAAAGAACCAATTTCACTTTTATTTTAGTACTTACTTCTGTTGCTATAAGAAATTTCGTACCAGTTTTAAGAGGTTTTCTTCGAGTATTTCATTCATAAGTGGTATAAAATTCAAACTTTCACACCGGATTCGGAATTAAATTTATGCCACCTAGCTACTTTCATGGCTCTTGTGTTTCGCTTTATTAAGGTAGGTGCGTTTATGACTTTCCCCAGTTGCCACCGTATCACAAGTCAATTGCCTTTTATGATTCCAACAACACATCTAAAGTAGTAATGCAAATGCTTCATTGGCGTGACTCTACAATTCAATTTTTCCAGTATTATTGCTGTTGTAGGGTTTCAGCTCGGTTTTTATTGCTGCTCCATTGTGCTATTTTAAAGAATGATACTGACAATATTACACAACATTCATGATGGATCCAAACTTGTTTAGCCATCCCAAGGCCTGGCCTTGGGTGTTAACAAGATAGCCATACAAAGTTCAGAAAGCCATAAAACATAGCGAAGGCAGTCGGCAGTTGTAAGGGGTAGAGAATTATGTACTGAAGAGAAAAGAGAGAGAGAGAAAGACGTGCCTTAAGACAACATCTAAAACTTTTACTTTTACTGACTGTCTGCTTACTGGAGGATGGTGGTAGGCAGGGAGAAGCAGTGCAGTGAAAGTCCATGGAGCCCTTATGTCCGGAGAGAATAACCTTTGTCTTTTGTGAGGAAACGGCATTTTACCATTTTAAGATTTGAGGAAGGAAGTAAAATGGGGTGAGAGGGAGAGAGACAGTATTGCATTGTGGTTCTACGGTCCATGATTCTAAGAGATGTGGCTATGATGATGATACCCATTCGCAAGGGGAAAGCAAAACAAAGTTGTTATTTCCGCTTTGTTCTGCTTTGTTTGTCTTTCTCTACCAACTTAGTATTTACATAATCACTACCACACAACCATTGCCGTCTCACCACGGCCAGGAATTACACTGCACCGCACCACGTCTCATTTTATGAAACCACTAAATAAGCAAGAAATCTTGAGCATTTTCAACACACATACACACGAAGACTTGAGACAAATAACTTGAGAGATGCTGCAGGCAGGCTTGTGAAGATTCCTCCATAGGCAAAGTGTAAATAGTCGGGTTACTTTAAGTGTCTGCGCTTATGATTAAGACGTTGTAAGTTATACTTAAAAGGTAACTTTCTCCAACAAACTTTCTCCAGTCAGAAAGTAAGAAGCACTTTCACTTTCTCGAGAGATGAAGGAAACCATGCATGTGATCATACCATAACTTACATTTCCGTACTCCCTATCCTCCTACATCCTATCCTACGTCATGGCCATTGTAATGCCATGCACCACCTGCAGTTCATTTAACAACAGACGGGGATACATGGGCATAATTAAAAAGGAAGAGAGGAGAGACCATGGAAAAGCCAAAATAATTTTGCCATTTATTTTACAACTTTCTCAATAATAGGAAGCTTCATTTCATTTAAAATTAAAGGTGATTATTTTGGCATTTCGTAAGTCTTCTATGCAGAATGAATGAACGAGAAATGGCATTCCATGATAGGCCGAATATACAAAGAAGAATTTTTTAGCTCTTGAGCTGCTTCTCCGACCATCTTCTTTTGTTTTAATTTTTAATTTCACTTTGAATCTACAGCATACTTCTTTTGTCTGCTTTGTGTGTGACATACAAATATGGTATGCAAGATTAAAAATGCACGCTTGTGCTGCAAGAGTCCAAAAACCTGTTTCAAGGTTTGAAAAAACTTCATGGAAACAGCAGAATAGAATGCATTTTAACAAGTGTATCCAATGCATACTGGTGTGTACCATGCATTGTACTGAGGCGAAGGAGTGGGAGACATGGAACAGGTAGGTGCAGGTGGTTAATGAGAAAGATACTGTGTGGAGGAGAGGAAATGAAATGAAATGCCCTATACTGGAGTATTACCTAACCTGTCTGTATTACCTGGAAATAAACTACTACACATACTAACATTCTCACATGCAATGAATGAAGCTACATACAATGCAATCATTGAAAAAAGTACTGCAACATAGAAGAGCAATTCTCCATGCATTATTATTACCTCATGTACGTGCAGGAGGATTCCCTCCTTTACCTCGAGTAGGTATTTGTTTATTTACTACATTTCAGATTGCATTGGGTTGCTAGAAAATAGCCAGGAAGTTAGGAAGGTCACATCTGTTGCTAATATGTTTTTAGCACTAAATAATATAGAAATATATATGACACTGTGAAAACCTTTTTGGTCAGACACTTGGGGCAATTAAATATCATCCCATTTGTTTGGTTTTGCGCAGATGGAAGTGAAGACAACAATCTGAGAAGACCCTTTCGATCCAGAGCAGCTTACTACAGGAGGAAGAAAGAGCGAAGAGGACTCTCCACCCCTACATTTGCTAACAATAATCACAAGAGTGTTGATGATAATCAACTTAATTGCCGGACTTCTTCCGATGCAAATCCAACCCTTCCTCTTGAACCGCCTTTCTCCACCTACACTCAGGCAGAGGAGACTTTGAATAGTTCATTAGAAAGACATTCTTCTTTCACCCTTCCGATTAAAAAGCCCTCTTCTGCAAAAGTGGTGAGACCAAGGAAAAGTTGCAGTAGTGCGGGTTATGTGCCTGGAAGCAGTGGTGGTGTGGATGGGGAAAGGGAAGGAGACTGGAACAAAAAAGGTGAAAGTGGAAAAGAAGGAGGGGACGAGGTCATGACATGGTTTAAAGGTGGAAGTTCTCAAAATATTAATTCAACTCATCGTACCCCAGAAGGAGAAGACAAAGGTGGATTGCGACTCAAGCTTAAAAAGAAGTACAAGTCGGCCAAAGAGGATTCAAAAGGTATGTCATAAGATTTTCCCAGAGACTATTAATCTTAATCATCATCATCCATTCATACATTTATAATGCTTGAGAGAAATGTAGGCTAAGATATTCTTATTATGTTTTCTGGAACATTTTAGTTTTAGCAGAAGAAAAGATAGGACATTTCAACACGCTTCATTTTCTGATGGGTTTATTTTTGATGCCATATTCTTGAGTCTGCATCTTATTGTCTGTCATGACATAGGGATTTCAAGAAAGGAATTATTATCACTCTCCTTTTCTTCAATTTCAGTCACCATTTGGCACAGTAACTTTTAATTATCCTCCTTAGCCTCTGCCATCATTATCACAATATAATTACTTGCCATTTCTTTATCTCCGCATGGCACAGCCGGAAAATGAGCGAGGGTTCGGATTGTGGCATTATGTCAGGCTGTGGACAAACTTTTCTAATTAGTGACAAAAAGTTGGAGCTCAAGAAGGGTGGGCATGAGTTACAAGTTTAGCAGTGGGTGGGTGCTCTGCTCTACACCGCAATGCATAACTTACTAAAAAGAAGGCGAGTTTCAGAAGTGAAGACTGATTGCGACTAAAATGATGACCATTTCGTTAACTTTGAGGATGACTTTCCTCCTTAGATTTCCTTCCGACATTCATTCATCCTATATTCTGCACTGTGTATGTAATCCCTTGTGACAGTGGGTAATGAACGGTTTAGGTTGAGCTCTGTGTATGGGAAAGGAATTGTGATTAGAAAGTGAGTGTGAAAAGGGAAAGCAGATGAACTCCTTCCTTCTCATCTTCATTTCCTTCCTCCAAGACACAATAATTGGTCTTCGGTTTCATTTTCCACAACTCCCTGAGTGAGACTGACCCTGTTTTGGCTTAATTAAATGAAACTTCTAAACTGAAGCAGTCCTTAATTGTTCAAGTTAAGTTTGAGGAGAGCTGGCTCAACAGACTTGATAGAGAAATGGTGAGGAAAATGTCTGAAATCCAACTTTAGACTGCTTTGAGGTTTCGGTTTCTTAATTGAAAGCTATTATTGGGATGTAAATCAAGGCAGAAGTAATAGTGCGTCTTAAATGGACGATTTAGAGTTGACGACGTCAGGAAGGCTTAAACCTATTTCTTGGAAATGTGATTAAAGATAATAGCCGTAATCAAATCACCAACAAATTGTACCAGGCCATCGCTTTCTTGGGTTCTGAGTACGGGAAATGATTTTGATTTAAATCCTTGCAAGTGCAGAATGTTCCGTTTCATTTTCAGATCATTTATTGTAATAGCGTCCCACGAGTCATGGCAACTTTGTCAGTCAGCAAGCAGACCAGACCATTCATTCTTCTTCGCCACACACAGTTTTATGGGTGGTGAAAGGACGTTTCATTTGGTGAAAGTAAAAAGGATTGGATGCATTAACGTTATTGCACGAAAGTATATACTTTCGACTTCAACAACTAGAGTTCGTTTCTTTTCATATTACCTGATTTTTTATATGAAAACGGTTGGCCAAGTTACTGCTCATCCAACAAATTGGATGGTACGAACGTCTCCACAAGTCTTTTTTTGGAGAAAGCAGAATGTCCTTCACTTTCACCAATGAATGTCACTCGACAAAAAGGGAATAAAACAAGACGCCCTTCTGTGTTCATGTAAGAAAGTCCAAGGTTGACACCACCATAATAATAATAAGAGAATATAAAGCGGGTGAGGTGGTTATTGTTTAGTTTAGCCTTCCTCATTAACTGCGTGGACCCTCCTCATCTTTTTATCCCACTTTATTGGCTTTCACTTGTTTGTTAGGACAGACTCCATTTTATTGTCTTTTTTTATCCTTTTATTTCCCTAAGTGGTTTTACTTTAACCTTGTTAAGTTATAGACTGGGGCAGTTTGTGTGTTGGGTATATAAAAATACACCATTCAAAGCATATAATTTTCTCCACGGGGCTCATTTCTCCAGAACATGTAGTTTTGTATTGTTGGTTGGATGGAAAGAATTGTTTCCTGATGAGGTTGTTTCTGTGGTCGTAATGAGAGAATGTGCACATTAATGAACTTAATTCCCCATTGTCCCATTCAAGCAATAAAGTTGTGCCATGACTGCATTGCTTATTATTGCTTTTTGCTCACTCGAAGTCGAAATGTCTGATTGGCACAGTGGGAAAATGAGATTTTTCGAAGTTAGGTTTTGCCAAGTCCTTACCTACTCTCCTCTTTTATTTCATGGTCACGAAGGGAGTGCCAGGGGTGGGATGGGGGCAGGTGGAAGCCGAGAAGGAGATCCAACCGCTGCGGCAGGTAACCTCCACCCAAAGTCCCGAAGCCAGTCCAGCTCCGCACTCTTTGATGGAGACACAAAGAAACATTTCCAGCAGCAACACTGCAACGGAGGCACCAGTAATGGCCTCAGCACATCCATTCCGGCAGACTTGTGGGAAACTGCCCACCAAACGCCCTCCAGACAGAAAAATCCCAAGGACAAGCGAGGAGTGGTGCTACTAGACCCTGTTGGATGCCGCGGGAGAAAAGGTAACCAAACCACCATATATCAGACACATTTATGACAATCAAATACCCAATGTTGACCTACCCACTTTCATGGACGAGACGTATCATCATATCTACGTTGATTACTCACACTGTTTCGGGTATAGATAATGCAAAGCAGAAAGTTATCTTCATGCAATTGGGTCATTGATTGATTACTCATTCATTCGGTATATGAAAGAGTTCAGTTCTGCCCGTTCCGTTCAAGATAACAATAACAGCAGTTAGGCATCCTTCTTTTGTTACAACTTTTAGTTTTGTCAGTTTAATTTAAAAGTGATGAAGTTAATGTATTCTGACTAATTAATTCTCCTGCAGGAACGAGAAACCAGCCATGCAATAACAATAACGGCACAAATGGAGGAGGGATTCAAGGCAAGAACAGATCAAAATTGTACGCAGTTTCATGTCCTGATGTGGCTCAACAAGCTGTTCTGTCATCTTACGGACACCAGCAACCGCACCCGCATTCGGAATTTTCATCCATCGTCACAACCGACGAGAGTGCGGTTCCCCACTTTATCCTCCCACCTCCTGAAGCGTACAGAGGGGGTCATCCAGGACCAATCCCACATCATCCTCATATCCATCAAGCAACCTGTCCTTTGAGTGGGGCTTCCTCCCTGTCCAACCCTCATCTGTACCCCCTTCACCCACAACCCCCACCCTCACAGCATCCGCAACTAAATCATCTTGCCCTCCAACAATCTCAGCAACAACCTCCACTCCATCACACACCATACGTTGGACTTGGAGGGTTATCCATATCTTATCAAAATCTCCCGAGCTCTTTTTATCTCCAGCAGTTCCCCTCGCACGGCCTCCACCACGTAATCCCAAATCCACATTCTCTAACGCATTCCAATTATCCCCAACAACAACAACCTCGTCCACCACCGGCACAATTGGCAAATGCTGTTCTGTTGCAGCAGCACCTTCACCACAATCAGCAGAGGGCATACCCCCAATTCCTGAATCGCCCACAGCATTACACCCAGGGAGACAAGTTGAGTCATCACCATCCTCGTAATCACCAGCTTCAACAGCAACAGCAACCAATCAATCCTAGTGGAAAGAGTCGTCAGGTGAAAGGTGGTGGAAGTGGAAGGGAAGGACAGAAAGTCCAATCCAATGACGGGAGGAAGAGTTGTCCCAATATTGCAGCTTCAATGGAGAATCAACAGCCTTCCTCTTCACAGCCCGGCAGTAGTAGTTCTACGAGTGTGGTTCCTCAACCTCAGAATCATGTCTCTAAGGAAGAAATTGACGCCATCTTCCCAGGATTTGTTATTCCAGGTGAGCGATCTAAAAGTGGTCTCTTGTGACGTGGGTGGGTGAACACTTGGTAGTTTAATTAAAATTGGCCAATTTGCCATTATTGCAGAGAATATATTTGAGGTTCACTTGAAGCGTGATCAAAGAGGACTGGGCCTGAGTGTAACTGGTGGAAGGGATTCTCAAGTAAGTGCTTGGATGGATAAGAGACAAAGGAAGGAAACAAATAGTCTTTCTTTTAGAATGAAAGGAAGCAGGCACTTTTAATGAAATCGTTTCTCTATATATATTAAATAGGAAAAGTACCCGGGTTTGATCCGAATAAAGAAAGTGTTCCCCATGAGCCCGGCTTCGGATTCTGGTCGCATTTCAGCGTGGGATGTGATCCTCCAAGCTAATTCCGTGCCTCTCACTGGACTCACTAATCACGTAACCCATCTCATTCCTATTACAAGGCTTAGATTAGCATAATCTCCTCCAAAATCTGGTGTCTATTGCCTCTATACTCCTGTCATTGCCATTAGTGCCATTACACTTTGGGTTCCTTTCTTTTGGAAGGATTCTTTAGACCACAAATTGAAGCAACAAGAACACTACTTTCTCTATAGCTTTTACAACTGTTGCCAGTTTATGCCTTAATAGGAAGATTGTCGAGAAGCCTCCTTTCGTGTTCAATTCATGTCTCATTGCTTTATCACTTTTGGCTTGTGGAGTGCATTAAATTAAGCTAGAGGACTTGAGGACTGGAAAATGTTAATTTATCATGGCCCACTGCCCTCGTCCCTTTTCTTGCTACACTTTTACTCTAAACGTCGTCTCCTTTACCCCTTCTTCTTTTTCCCTCTTCGTCATCCACTTGTACAAATAAATCCAAACCAATAAGGGCACAATTCCCTCTTTATCTCACTTGTACACCTCTAGACAGTAATATATCATCATTTGCTGAAGAGAGTGACTTATTTCTTTGAACTGCAACCTGTCATTTCATCGTAGGCTTGGTATTGCAGTGACGTACAAATGATCGAGAAAGTTACATTATTTGCACTTCGTTCCCTTTCATCTTGTAATATCACACAAGACCTGTCAACTCAGCTCAACAACTTGGTTGAGCAAGCATTTTGATATCAACCACACATTTTTCTTTTTACTATCTCTAGCCCTTGTTTGCTCATAGTCTCATTTACTAATTCTCTTGTGCTTTCACTTTCTCCTTTAGGAGGCACTTGCTGTTTTAAGGACTACTCCCACTGAAACCATTCTAACTTTATGTCGGCCACCACTAAACACCCTAGGCTTCTGTGACGCCATTCCACCACCGAAAGCAGCTACCATAGACGCGGGAGGGGTCCAAGACCAAAATCAAGCCTCTCATTTTCCACAACAGAGGTCTAAATCTCTTTCTAGTCTGAAGATAACCAACAGCAGTACTCAAAACAATCGTTGTGGGGTAAGGACAAGCCAAAAGTGAACTCATTCTCCGAGATTCGTTTAATTAAATGACCCTTCTAAATGTTTAATTTCTCGGTTAGGAGTTCGAAGTAACTTTGGACAAAGTTTTGGGCTCCCTTGGGTTCACTTTGCGTCAAGAGGACTCGTCCATTGTGGGTATGGGGCATTATGTCCGCGCCTTGGTTAAGGATCCAGCTCTGACTGATGGAAGGATTCAACCTGGCGACCGAATTTTATCTGTAAGGCATTTTCCATTAGTGTAAAATTGACGCTAAGTTGACTGTCATTTACAGGTTAATGGTCGAGATTTGACAGATCTGAGCCATGCTGAAGCAATTGGTTTCCTTCGACAGTGCCCTAACACAGTTACGCTTAGACTTTGGAGGGACATGGCCCCCACCCCGATTTCTCCGTTGTCTCCATCGGAATCACAGAAAGAAGTCAAGACGAAGCCCTTCAGGTACTACCATCTATTTGCTCTTCTATAACAATAAGTGGCATGTGTCACTTGACGCTGAGCGGTGGTGCATGCAAACATAAATAAATGTATGATGGGTGCCTTGTTCAATTTGGAAGGTACAAGGTTCCCAAATTTTATGTACTGTCAGGATGACAAATACACGTGAAACCAGTGTACGGCAAGGACATACCTACGTACCCTTGGCAGCGGATGTACGCTTTATAGTTCGAATTATGCAAATGCACATATGAAGTATGTATGAAGGAGCACTTCCTTTTGTACAATACTTAAAATGTACTACTCCTCCCAGTCCTTCACAACTGCCATGCTTGACTTTGACTTCGTCAGCCAAATTGGATGGGAATGAAGAATGTCAAATGTGGGACACCTTTGTCAGCATAACATCGTAGTCCTGAAACAACCACTTTATTCTCTTTCCTTCTTTGCTTACGTGAGAATAATGGAGAGCAGCTTTCACTTCCATTTCAGATTCAGGAATTCAGATTTCTCATTCAATCGAAGTGAAGCAGAAATTGGGCACGTTCTTGTCCATGCATTTTGCATGAGTGGGCTAAAATAACTGAAGAATGAGAGGAGGGAACAATAAAAAGTTGAAGTTGGAGAAAGTAGGAATGAAGGCACATTATTATTATTATTAGACCCACTCTCTCTCTACTTCTACTGTTGAAGGCAGAGTACAGATTAGGTTGCTTGACGTTGGGATTTTAACGCATCCCATGAAAAGTGGAGTGAAAGTCTTGGTCTGCAGGTGGGTGGGTAGGAAAAGAGGAACCAGATTGGAATTGGACTTTCTCCTTAGCAGCTAAGCCAACTTTGCTTCACAATTGTCAGATTCTCTCAGAGGAGAGGAAGAAGTTGCGAGTTGAGAGAATTTGGATGGATATTTTGTATAAAAAAGACGGGGATGATGACTTGGCCTCTTGTAGATCAACATGATGATGGTGGTTAAAAGAGAAAAAGTTACCGGAAACTTTTCCACTTGAAATGAAATTTTTTTGCTTAGGTTTACGTTTAGGCAGGGTAAACCACATGCTTAGGCAAAAGATCCCACATATGAGAGCCAATCTCCTCTTTGTTCAATTATATTTATTAGTGTCATATCAAGTGTCCTCACATATCACAGAGCAGTTAGACGATTCCATGACCAATTCGATGAGAAATCCTCGTTTGCTTACGGTCGCCATGAACTTTGGACATGTGCCTCATAGTTTAACGGAGAGCAATAATGCAGAAAGCAGTAAAAATCTAATGGCAGTAGTGGCAGGAAAACTCAGATTTATTTTATTCCATTAAATCAGCTAAATATGTTATGTAATAAATCCCTTTGAATATTTTCTCCTGTTGAAAGGATTTCGCTCCTGAAGTACCCATGCTGCATATGGTAATGCCAAAATGGTAATGGCGTATCTAATTCCATATGAGACGGAGTACCTAAGTTATTTTTGGGTTGGATAAAGATAAGTTCAGAGAGGAACTTTGGTCTTGAATCTCAAACTTTTTTTCTATCGGATGGTTTATGCTACTTTGGTAAATTTATGGCCATTTAAAACCCCACCTTTAGGTCTTGCAAAGGTCGTTTAAGCTTTGTGTAGCTCAGCCAATATTCATTTCATATTCAAATTGCACAGGATTTCTATTAGATTTGCATATTAGTCGAATAAAAATAAAGCATTATTGACCGTCAAAATTTATTGGCTTTTATCATTCATCCCATCCCACATCCGCATAAAATCCCCTCCAGTGTTATGGTTGAATTATGTTCTATTGGCTATGAAGATTATTGCACACACAGAGACAGTAGACCTTATTGCCATGTGGGTAGACCGAATGGTGGGTAACAACAACAGGCGACTTTCACAACTTTCCATTAAGGAAGGCAGTTACCATTTATTAGCAGCTAGCGTTGAGTTAAATGATCACGCACGTCGTCCCTCTCTCTCACTCTCTTCCTGGACCATTTATGCTTACCAAAAGTCATACACGTTTTTCGTCAGGCTTCGTCGCCCTATTATGCTTTCCCTTCGCCATTCGCATTCACATTATGGTTATTGCTTGAAGAACAAAACAACAAAACCAAACTAAACCCAAAAAGTCGAGACCTAGTGAAAACATAAGAAGACGCCATAGAGCAGAAAAGACAGTTCAAGTTGACGTTTTCCAAGTTGCTTTCTTTGTAGAAGCTGTCTGAATGATACAACTTGTAACACGATGACATGTGGATTGGTTGTCTGCTGGAAGCTTATCCGTTGGAGAAAGTAACAATGATAAAAACTTTCTTCTTGAATACTTGTTTTTTGTTATGCGTTAGCAAATTTGTCCTTGACAGGGCAAACAATGTAAGGAGTACGGGTTTCTTCATCTATGTACTTCCTTCCTTGAGGAATAAAATAAAATTTAGGCTCCCACTTTGAAGCGGAAAACTTCTGTTTTCTCTTTCAAAAGTGAGAAACATTGTGAGATTGCAACTTTAGACTTTAAGATGTAAAGTGTAACTCCCTTTTCCTCCCGAAAATTGGAATGCTCATCTTTCACTGCAATCAACTCTGTTTCTTTTCCAACCTCCTTTTTTATGTTGCACACGTCACAATATTGTACCTACCTACCTACGTTTCAGCATTATTCTAGTCCTTAAATTAGATTGTTTCCTTCTTTCCTACGTGCTCCTTGATACGTTTCTTCCACCTACGCAGGTAATCTTTTTGCATTCTAAAACAAGGTCAAGAAAGTGGTAGCGTCAAAGGAAAGCCACATCTATCATACATTAGAGCATTCTCCGTTCCGTTTCAGTGTTTGCTTGTTATCGAGAAGGGAAGCTGTCATTTCTGTGCGGTTTACCTCATTTTATCAGTTTGTATATTAAAGAGCAATGAAGAACTGGAATACTGAAATTACCCACAAAGTATCACACATTTCTACAATTGCGTAAATTCTTACAAGATAAATTTGAGAATCGAATTGTTCTTACCTAAAAAGGAGAACATTTAGACTAAAATTCCGTGATACCAAAGGTACTAGATTCAATCTAGCATAAGGAAAAAGTGAAAGCACGGATTAAAGCACAGCTCGTTAAAGTTTCATGAAGCATTGAAGGAATTGAAAATCTTCAAGCGCCTGGAAAACAATAATATTTGAATTTTGCATGAATTGCCCTGGCCGTTGTGTGAAGGAACTACCTTTCCTTCCAAACACTTTTCCTACATACCTAAGTTGCTTTCACCTTCCTAATTTCTTGATTTCCTTTTCTCTTTCAGACAAGAAGCAATCGACATGCTAAACGACTTGGCTGCGGAAAGACAACAAAACTCATCCGAGTGGAAGCACAGCCTCCCCTCGTCCGTCTCATTAGGCCAAGGACGAGCCCTTCGTTCTCATAAGGATCCAAATGCCCCGGCTACACTTCCAAGACGGAGGCATAATCATGCCACACTCACACCATCTCCTCAAGTCCTCTCAGCCGCTTTAGAAAGTAAGTCTCGCGTCGCATTCTGTAAAATTCATCTCAATTTCTTGTAGAATTAGCAGAGTTGTCCCTCTTGGGCTGTTTTTAAATTTCTCGCATGTTCTGAGAAAAAGCACGTATGTACGTACTTAACGAACATGCAGCCAGCCTTCTTTGCAAGGAAAGAAAGCCCTCGATACCTTGTGAAAGTAACAAATTTGGAGAGAGCTCAAACCTCTACATCTCCAATACACTTTCCCCCTTTTCCTCCTCCTTTAATCTGCTCTCACTCAGGTCCGATGCTACTCAAACTCTCAAAGTCAGAGTCAAATTCCATTAGTTGGTAACTTTTCTAATTTCTTTCATCCTTTTCAAGTGAAGTTCAGTCAGAAGGCCGTTCTTTCTTGCCATTCCTCCATTGGGAATCCCTTCCTCCTGGCCCTCATTAGTATTGCATGAGCTCAAGTTAAGCCCACTTTGTAGAAGAATTAGCGCCAGATTAATTCCCCCTTCTTATGTTTACAAGATAAATTACAAAAAATTACCCGTGCACAAGAGTTTTATAACGAACTGAATTGTGAGAACCTGTCGGATCTGCTCCTTCCTATCCTATTTTTGCAACATGTTTGAATGCTTGTGACTTTTTTGTCGACGATGGAGGAAGGGTGTAATGAGTATCAATTGATCACTTAAAAAGCTAGCGAGAGGATACGAGTCTCAGTTTACTCTTTTTTTTACTTTCTCCGTCTCATTCCAAAAACCCAAAACCTTTCAACGTCCGATCGTACGTCGCATATACTTACGGAAATTGTCATGGGATAGAAATGTGAACTGGGAGATAAATTCCCAAGCTCCCAAACCCTTTCCTTTCAACATCTCCCCTGTGAGCAAAGTTTACTCTCAAGTCGACCAAGAAAGATAAAAGGTTCTATTAGTATTTCATTCATTTTCTAGTCCGTTATTACTGTCCAGGGCTAGGGTCCAGCAGAAGCAGAGTGGTCATGAACAGTGGAAGGGTATAGAAAAGAATGTGGTGTAGCTCAATGAATAGATGGTTTCTTGTGTGGGGAGAGCTATGGCATTGTATCACTCATTTAATTCCGTAGTCCATGCTTTCTCTTCGAACCATTCATTCACAATTGCTGTGTCGAAAATAAGCAAGGAGAGGGACTATTTGGCTTCTAGTGGAGAAATGGAGCAGAATGGGAAATTGGGTAGAAATTTGAGAAATTTAGTGAATCCATTGTCCAGTTCTAGTCTCATAGAAAGAAAAAACTTGGGCCATTTTTGGGTTGAAAGCGTAGATAGAAATTTAGATAGTCTCACAATAATCGTAGTCAAAATGTTTGGTACCACTGCAGTCCAGTCTGGACCTGAATTGTAAATGAAGAGACGTACCTTCGAGGCAGGCGTTGGTTGGTTTCCCTACCTCCATCCCATCAGGAAAATGTTACGTGATGAAATGGTTTCAATTTCTATAGTAAGCATTTACTTTCCCCGTTGCCTTTCTCTCTGACCAGCAGGCTGTTTAGGAGAAGGGTTTTAGGCTTCGCAGTTGGAAAATTCCATCTTGTTCGCCCATTGTACCCATACTGCCGATAGTTAATGATAATAATGACGAATAAATGCATGGACTTGGGGCTATGCGGCTGGCGCGCACACTGGTCATCTATGTTAGTTGACTACCTACACATCACTTTTATTAATTAGTCAAATGCTGCATTACATCGCGAGTGACTACGACTCTGTTTTACTACCATTAGCAGCATTGTTGATGTACGTACCTGATTTTAATCACATTTTCCTCTTCGTTTTTCAGGATTTGCTCAACAAAATTCCCCGTCTACTCCCACCACCTCTTTGAAAGAAAAGGAAGATGCTCCTAGCAATCCGTCCAATAATACCATTAAGCCACCCCCGTCGGAAGAAGGTGCTTTTGAGGAGGATGGGGACAGGAGCAGTGGTAGTGGCGAGTCCACCCCTATGACTGCGAATCCAAAGAAATTGCAAGACCCTTATCGAGCTTATACTGATTTAAGATCTAATTCTATTGTCTCCACAACCTCAACTCTGAACAATGACGACGATGATGATGAAAATGGTGCAGGAAACAGAAGATGTACCTCGTTCAGGCAATTTACTCTTAACCTCAATAAGGACTATGAGAATCCCAACAGTTGCTTGGACCAGGTATGATAATAATACATTGTGAAATGTGTTGGAGGTAACTAACGTGCATGTTTTGGTCTGATAGGGTGATGGTCCATCAGAACCTTTGGGAAATTTTCGCCACGGTTTACCAAAATATCAATCGGCCATTATTACCTCATCTTCCTCATCTGGCGTCAGTAGTGGTGGGGGTCAGAGAGGAAAGAAGTCCCTGTATGGTGCTAGTTTCAACGTGCCCCTAAGCGTTGGGAACGACGTGTCTGCAGCAGACCAGACCAACAAAGGAACTGGAAAGTCATCCAAAGATCAACAAGTAAGCTCGAATTCTTGATGAAAAAACAAGTAGTTCGAATCTTCTTTGAAAATGTGATTTGCATAAGGGCAGATTAGTCCGTTATTGAGATCTTATTGTTAGTGTTTGAACTGTGGTCTTCACCTCGACTTAGAGGCATGAGGCAGATTGAGATTAATGTAGCTTGCATACAACACAAAACAAAAGAGGAAAATTTAGAAACTGTAATGTATAGCACAACAGCAAAATATGTGGGTCACAAAGTCAGAATATCAAAGTCAAAGAGTGCAAAATTTCCTGCAATAATTCTTTGTTTTCTTGTTTGTTTCCACATGCTTGTGAACTTGTTTCATTTTATTTATGGCCAGTCAACCTCAGAAGCTTGGACCCTTATGAACTTTACTTACTTGGATCAGCGAATGTACCAAACTTTCTCCCTGCCATTTGTTATACTTTCAGTAGGTCGGTCGAGTTGTGTTGCTTAAACCTACTCACTCAGTTAGTGTCCACTCTTGTGTCCACAAGCCATGTCGTTCCTCTTGCCAACTCGACGACTTTACTGCGGTCATTTATTCCATGGACATTGAGTTGTTCTGGTTTACTTGGGTTGACAGGCGCGGCCTATCTTTATGTATGTAGGCAAGTGGCAAGATTAGATTGATTCATTGTGTGGAATAAATTGTATACGTCTGTAACTTGACGTGAAGTATTTCCGTTTCATTTACTGCATCCGCCTTCGGATATTTTGTGGATATATCATTAATCTTTTTTCTTTTGTTTTATTACACTTTTGTAGCTTTCTGCCAAAGATGATGGGAAAAAATCTGGCATTTCGTCCGGAGGCATTTCCTCTCTGTCGTCCTCCACTGCGTCCTCGTCCTCTGGACGAGGTGGTGGTAGTGGTGCAGGAGGAGGGAACTTATTAAAATGGAAGGGAGTGCAGCTATTCTCAAAAGATGAGGTTGATGAAGATGACGAGGATGATGTGGTCCATCGTGATGACGTGCCTAACCTCACCGTTGCCGAATCTTCAAGTATGTCAGGCAGAATCAGAAGTATTTAATGTACATAAGTAAACATTTCATGTCCTGAATATAGGTGGTAGCGAGGCTGGGACTGGGTTATTAGATGTGTGTGGACATCCTATATCTCGAAGACGAAGCCCAGATGGACGAGAGTTTCAGGTGAGAGACTTAAACTTGAATTAATTTTCACATTGAAATATTCCCTCGCCGTCATTACATGATTGTAAATTAAAATGTCAGGAATGTGACGTTGAAATATCTTCCACAACTCAGGCCAACGGGGAGCAGGTAAGGGAATCAAAGCTAATTACCTCACTATCTTGTAGCATAATCAATTGATGAGGATTTTTTTTCACAGATTTTCACCGTGCAGTTAAGCCGACGGTGGTGTAGCCGACTTGGTTTTAGCCTCCAGGGTACCGAAGGTCGTACCTACATAAGCGCCATTTATCCTGACAGTGTGGCAGCTAAAGATGGAAGACTAAGAGTTGGGGATGAAGTTGTTATGGTAAGAGAATTTATTTAAGAAACTAAGCCACAAGAAAAGTTAGGATAATCAAAATTGAATGCTTGGTGCCACGAGAGTTACTTTTGTCCAGCCCAAATCTCACTACCAAACCAAAATTGCCTAACCGATAGGTAAATGAAAACAAATTAAGGATTTTGTCTCCAGTTGAAAGGTCTTTCACTTGCACAAACTTTACTCATATTACAAAAACGCAACGGCATTCTTTAGTTCGTGCTGACAAGGATTAGAAAGAAAGTGGAGAAGATCATAGAGAAAAGAGTAAGCAGGAACTGAAGGTTTTGCAGTTTATCTTGACTTTCTTTGTGGATTTTGGTTCCTCAAAGTTTGGTTATAAAACAAAAAGTCTTTGAAACTTTCTCTTCTTTTTGGTCATGCTAACGGACATACACGACTATCAAAACCATATAGGCTTTACATACATGTTTGTCAACCATGGTACAATCCTTGAACTTTTTTGTTTCCCCAAAGGTGAACGGTGAGACAATCAGAGACTTGGAAACAGCTCAAGTGATCGACATGATGCGCAAGACTCGAGGGATTGTCAGCATAACCCTTCTCAGGAAAAACGAATCTCCGACGACCCCTAATGGAAGTGGCTCTGACTCAGACATTGGACTAAGATAGAAGACATCAGTCAAGCTATAATAATAAGAATACCTAAAAAATAAAATCAAGGAGCTTTCATCTTTTTAGAGAAAAGTTTATTTTAACGCTTCAACTTTGAGAAAGAGCTTAATTTTACCTTTCTAACTATTTAAAATATTGTGACAGAGCGCAAGAAAAGTGTGCGAGTGGGACTTGACGTATAATGATCTGAAGAATTGGGTACCTAGTTTAAAAGTAGGATTAAAATCGAGTGATGATGTAGAAACCATCAAAACATGACAATGCAATTAAGTGATAACAAATACATAATAAAATCTATTTATTATTGTACGTACTTAATTGATACTGCTATACTGATGACGATGATAATGGTAATAAATTCTTGCGCATCTTATGAAATGTATGACATTTATATTAATTCATTTTGCGGTAGTTTCCCCGCAGAAACTCAGATAGTCATTCGGAAATGTATGGTCTTCGGTATTGGTCTCTGATACTATACCATACATGACTATTTGGCAATGGAAAATTGACCTACCACAACGTTTTTATTGTTAATGAAGTCATCACAGATTAGGAAAGGTCTGAAGAATGGTAAAAACACGTTTAGTCAAATAAACAAGGAGTTATTTTGCAAAATTGATCAGAGGTTAAAGGTCATGTGAAGATATCATCGCCAAATACCATTACCAATTATGTCTTCACTCTTTCAATCTGCAAATAGTGCGTCACCCAGCATACCTTTACTTTGTGAAAAACATGATATGTAACACATCAATTTTCATTTTTCACGTATTAAACCAACAACAGTTTATATGATAAACATGCGTGAATGAATGCATTGCTACGTCATTTTTGTCTCATCGCTGCACTTCGCAAATGGCATAAACCACATCTATAGATACCAATTTGACATAAGAAAGTGAACAAAGGCGAATACTGTTGGTTTAAGTAGAGGTCATACCATGCATGCGTGGTTCAGCAGATATGAACTGAAGACGCATGGACTGGAAATAACATTTGGCATACTTCAATAGTGTTGAAACCAATTTTGTTTTACTGGGGTTTTGACCTTCAAAAAATAGGAAATTGATAAAACTAACCGAGCTTCCACGGCTTATAAAGAGTGTGCTCTATGACAAAATTGGGTTGATTCGAATGTTTGTTGATCAGACACACTCGCTTAGTTTGTCTCAAGTGTGCTGCCGATAACTGCTATTATTTTATTCAACTCTGAAGTTGTATAACGCTTGTAAATAAATTGCTTTGTCAAAGTTACAGTGGACGAGTGTGAAGTGAATGCCGGTTCTGAAGAGATAGTCCAGACAGCATTAATCAGTGACAATAGTGAAGCATTTTCAATCTCATCAATTCCCTCATTTATTCGAGAACGGTTTCGTACTACTTGTCCGACCGTATTTACGGCGTTTGTTCGTACGACCTACTGAACCATGGCTTTGACTGCCCAAGAGATTATACAACTAATCAAAGGTGCGTACAATTGTGAAAATTTTGGTCAATTCATTGAAGCTAATTTATTTTTTGCAGAGGAAGACGAATACTCTGATTTTATCGTCCTTTTCGGCGAGGCTTTTGTTGAACAATTTATCCGAGGGAAGAAGTACAACATTCACAAGGCGTTGGATGCCGTAAGATTAAGCAGTACATAACAATCGTTGTGTATTACATGACGTTTCCTACTGTGCAGTTACGGAACTACATTTACCTACGGTCAGGACCTTATGCGAACATTACGAACCGAATCGACCCTTCATGCACGGATTTTTTCAGCATGGGAGTGGTCCGACCCTTGAAACGTAGTGATCAACACGGCCGACTTGTGGGAGTCGTAAATGCAGGTAACGTTTCGTCTTTTTCAACCAATCAACAAAAGTTAATTTGTAGTTACTCATGTAGCCTCGTGGGACCCTTCCATTATCCCCATGGACCAAGTCATCGTACAGGCCTTGCTTCAGACGGATGAAACTTTGTTCAATTACCCCCAAGCTTCTGATGAAGGAGTTGTGTTCTTAATAGACCTTGCTGGCCTCTCACTGTCTCAAATACTTCACATTACCCCGGCCGCTTTGTACAGGGTAAACAATTTAATAGCTGTAAGTTTCTAAATGTCCACAGTTCATTGCGCCATATAATCCTAACGTGTCCTCATTCCTCTTCTATAGCGGAATATACCCATAAGATACAAAGCACTGCACATTGTCCACCAAGGATACTTCGTTAACACATTGGTTGCCACAGCAAAAATGGTGTTGTCACCCAAACTAAGAAAAAGGGCAAGTTCTTGGTTTGCTCCATGACATCGACATTGAACAATTCCTTGCATTTTTCATACAGGTACAAATTCATAAAGATGTAGCATCACTTCACCGATACGTGACACCAGCCATTTTACCAGTGTCCCTGGGTGGCCCATTGTCTGAGAAGGAGGCATATGATTTTGAATTCGAAAATAGAATACGTTCTCCTGACAGAGCAGAGTATTATGAAAACTTTAAAAGGTAATTAATCTATCCAGTATCGAGTCTTCTGGTACATATTCAATTGCGTTATTTTCCCCTTGTAGAGTAATCAAAGAGACGAGACGAGAAGGCCTTATACATTAGTGGTTCCTGGAAGGATATAATTTTAACCCGTTTTTTATTTTGTAATTGTTGACAATAAACAAAAATTGTTCAACGCTTATCTTAAAAGGGTGAAAATTATTGAAGCGAACAAGTTGTATAGAACAACCTCTCCTTTTGTGTTTGTATTTACTAAGACGTTCAAATATTTGTAAATCCTGAGAATGTCAATGTCCGTATCCCTCTTCAGCTTCTTTAAGTAAAACTCTAGATGATGGACATGGACATTTGATGAACAATTAAATATCCATTTGTGGAACCGGACTTGCACCACAAGAAGCAAGCACATTAATATTGCCTCCAGCTTGAGTTCATGCAAGTTGTTGCTGTGACAAGTGGTTTACACTGTTGAATAAAGCATGCATACGTGAGCGATATAATGAATTGACTAAAGCCATGCAAGGACAACCTGTGCATATGATTAATTTAGCTCAAATAGAATTGTGAACATGGGAATGGACTTATCCCACCGCATTCGTTTGGAAAAAAACTTTTAAATAAAACAAGTACTTCAATTACTTAAGAAAAGATATGAGTCGTGTTCCCACGACGCTTGTCCACGGTATTGGCAAAAGAGTCAAGTTCTTAATAAAAAGTCACACCGGGGTAGTGACAGACAGCAAACACATTTTGACTCAGATTTCGTAAGTCTAATCTAATTACTATAGAGAATCAGCATTTCCGCTTTTAACCTCACAAATGTTCCAGACTGAGACATGGTAGTTCAGCCTCACAAAACTACCCTCGACCAGGTCCTCTGAGTTATCTCAGTGTTCCGGGATCAGAGCCTTTGTCATCGTATACTGTGGGGGATCTCTTAGACCAAGCAGCAGCACGTTATGGCGATAAAGAAGCAGTTGTGTTCTGCGTCCCCACCGAAGTCAGGAAAACCTTTCAAGAGCTCAAGAAAGATGTAAGAATAATAACTCAACCAGAGTCTTTCATGGCGTGAGTCCATAACGATTATATTTCAATGTTTAAGGTGGACAGCGTGGCGGCTGGATTGCTCCACCTCGGCTTCAAAAAAGGAGACCGGCTCGGGATTTGGGGACCCAATAGTTATGAATGGTACTTGACCCACAAAGGGGGGATGAAAGCTGGCATTGTCATTGTAAATTGGAATTCCATAACTAATAATGTACGTTCTGCTTTTAAGCTGAATCAATTTGTCTCACGCAGGTAAACATAAACCCAGCCTATCAAACCAGGGAGATTGCCTACTGCATTCAGAAAGCAGGGATGAAAGGAATTATCATTTCCGACGTGTTTAAAAAATCCAACTACTATCAAATGATGACAGAGGTAATACCGGAGATTGAAAGAAGTGATCCTGGACAGACTAAGAGTGCCTCCCATCCCACCTTCTCAACTCTAATCTCAATGAAGAACAGTAATGAACTGAGGTGAGTATATAGTATTTTCCTATCTCTGACTTTTGTAAAAAAGTTTTGTCTTTGGTCTCAAGTGGTGCATTCCCATTTCAAGAAGTTATGGACAAAGGGCGTGGCCCCGAAGCCATCTCATCCCTAAAAAAGGCACACAGTCTTGTCCAATTCGACGATGTCTGCAACATTCAATTTACATCGGTACAGTAACTATCTATAAGTACTATCTATCTATCAGTAAGTCCTGCTTCTATATTTTTACTGAACATAGGGAACAACAGGCAATCCCAAAGGAGTCATGTTGTCTCACCACAACATTATCAACAACGCAATAGGAGTCTCTAAACGATTCGCTTTTGATGAAAAAGATAAGCTGTGCTTACCAGTGCCCCTCTTCCACTGCTTTGGAAGCGTTGTGGGTACATTTAGCGCTTTGGTTAGAGGGGCCACTGTCGTCTATCCTTCCCCTGCTTTCTCACCCCTCCACATCATTCAATCCATTGAGAGGGAGAAGTGTACTGTGATTTATGGCACTCCCACCATGCATATTGACGTCATCAACCATTCGGAATTTAAGAATTTTAACATGTCTTCTCTACGTCTGGCGGTCACGGCAGGCAGTATTTGTCCAGAAGAACTCATCAAGCAGATGAAAAATGACTATACAGTGGAAAGTGTGGGGGTAAATATATCACAGATCCTAACATCTATATTTTTGTAGTATTACAATGCCCCGTTTGTACAATAGAGTTGCTATGGGATGACAGAAACTTCCCCCGTCTCCTATCAGAGTCTTCCGGATGACACGGAAAAGCTGCAGGCTGAAACTGTGGGCTACCCTAGTGAAAACGTTGAGATAAAAATTGTGGACAAGGCAGGCCTCACAGTCCCTGTCGGGGTGGATGGAGAACTCTGTGTTCGTGGCTACATGAACATGCTTGGTTACTGGGAGGATATAGAAAAAACGAAGGAGACGGTGGATATGGCGAGATGGCTGAAAACCGTGAGAAATAACGATAGTAATCAAGGTATATGGGAATAACTCTATTTGTACAGGGGGATTTGGCTATGATGCTGCCATCGGGCCATTGTAGAATTGTCGGGCGACTAAAAGATCTTGTAATCCGAGGGGGTGAAAACATTTATCCGAGAGAAATTGAAGATTTCCTCCACTCCCACCCTGACATCCAAGAAGTCCACGTTTTCGGGGTCCCTGACCTACGAATGGGGGAAGAGGTGGTAGCATGGGTGCATGTGAAGGATGGTCGTACTTTGAATGAAGATGGATTGAGACAGTTTTGCAAAGGAAAGGTGAGGATCGTTACGTCGTTACATACTACTATACCTACCTACTTATTAGAGTATATATAACTTACCGATTAGATTGCATAATCATTGTAAAAACTTGAGTTTGAACCTGTTTTTGCAGATTGCCCATTACAAAGTGCCACGGTACATTGTTTTCAGTTCGGAATTCCCAGCCGAAAAGACGACCTCAGGAAAGGTGCAGAAATTTAAGATGAGGGAAGCCACAATCAAGAAGTTCAACATTCAGGATAACTCTCACCTAAAACACTCTGCTGTGTAAATATCATAAATGCAATTCTGTTATGAGGCATTTGCAAAATCCCTACAACTTTTTTCATTCAAATAAAATGTGTTTTCCAAGTACAATTCTTGTTTTTTTTGTGTGGAGCAGGTAGATAGGTATCATGAAGTGCAGTATAATGTGGGTACTGACTGACTTTAGAGAACATAGCAATGTTGGTTCCTCTGCGTCCAAATTACACTTGTAGTTATGCACTTATCTAGGATACCAACCACATTCAATATTGTGGTGGAAAGGCTTGCCGTCCATGTCCATTGTAAAATCCTATCGAGGCCGGAAATTTCTACCTAAAAATCTGAAGCAAATTACACTTGTGAGAGGCACTAAAACGGAAATGTAAACATGGCAAAATTAGCAAAAATAAATGAATAAAACACTGCACGTGGGAAACTTTTGCGATCGTCCAATTAATTTTTGGTTGATGACAAAAAAAGGATTGCGGTGGTTAGGATTGATGGTAGTGGAATTTTGTTCCTTGTGAGATTTCTCACCAGGTTAATTAAGTAGAAGAAGAAGTCCTTCAGACTCCCATGTTCCGCGTTGGTTGAATAATGGTAATATGGGGTAAACCCTACGGTTACCTATATGTTCTTGGTAAAGCTCTTTATTGTCTGCTTGCTGGGCAATACCTTCCCAACGCAATAGTGGTGGAAATCTCTGGTTAATTTGACGAATGACGTGCAATCTCAATCAATCGTTCATTACCCGCTGCGAAAAAGTAATGGTGCATATCGCCTAATTACTTTATTTCATATTTCAAGCCTTCTGAACTTCCCGTGGAACAAAGGATTAGGGTTTGTTTGTTATGACCAGCTTCAGTGTGTGAGTCAGTTCCGTATAGTCAACACAAGTTGCGTTTGAAAGCAAGAAAATGGGGCTAATTGTGACAGGCGTCCTCGTAGCTGCATTCTTTATGTTCCTTTACCTTTTATTCATAATCCCTTTAAGAAATTACATCAAATTTCGTAACTTTCCCACCACCCCTAGCATCCCTCTTCTGGGGCATGTGATTGAAGCCCAACACGTGCTAACAGGTATCCTACTGTCATGAATTAGATGGTTTGTGGGGTTAACCGGGTTTTCATTTTCCACAGATCTTGGCTTGGTTTATGAAAAGTATATGAAGCAGTATTCAAGACAACTTATTTGGGTTACTTACTGGTTCCCTACTGTCTTATTGCGAGATCCCAAGGACCTAAAGGTGCGACTTTTATGAGTGTATAGTGAAGAGGTCATAAGTTTTAATTACATTTATAGAAAGTGCTTGGTAGTCGCGAACATGTCCAGAAGGGAATGGTTTACACCGTCTTTGATGAAGTAATTGGCACTGGAGCGTTTAACAGCCCTGGTAATTTCTCGACCTCTCACATTTCAATAATCTCAGTTGTGAACGAATGAACACTAATTCTTTTAGTGAGGATTTGGAAAAAGAGGAGACCACATTTGGAGCAAGCCTTCCACTCCAAAGTCTTAAGGAATTATCCTAAAGTATTCAATTCCCTTGCCATCGATCTTGTCAAGTCATTGAGCGACGAAGGAAGATGCGGTGGACAAGTATTCAACATCCACCCTTATTTTCACATCGCTTCCATTCGTCTTCTCATCGGTAAGAAATGACTTCCCAATGAATGATTATGCCTATTCGATTTTTGATTACTTCATTCAAAGAGGGAGCGTTTGGAGTAAAATGGGATGATCACAAAAACTTGGACAAGTGGGGCATCTTGCTGGAAGACTACGATGTGTAATGAAATGAAAATGGTGGTTTAAACTTACCTTGGTCTAATTTTTTACTCTCATTGCAGGGGGACCTACATTTCAGAATACAGAATGGTGAAACCGTGGTACTTATATTCCGACAGCCTGTGGGGTTGTACGTCATTTGCCAAACGTTTATCGGCAGCGGCAGGCAGAAGCCATGCATTTTTTGCTGAGGTATTACTTATTGTAGCCATGTCTTCAAGTCATCTCAACGTATTCTTAATATTGTGGCCTTCTTTCTTTAGATAAAAGAAAAGAGAAAAGCTGCAGCAAAATTAGAAACAGTTCCTATCAATGGTAAGTTAATTAATTAGCTATTGTAAAAATCGATACGTAAGCGAGCCGTTGCAACTTTTAGATAATCCATATCCTCATTTTATGGACTTGCTGCTCCAAAGAGAACAAAAGAATCCAGAGTTGGAGCTGACGGAAAAGGACTTCATATTCGAACTGATGTCTCTTTTCATTGCTGTAAGTTTCTCTTATAAATTTTATGTGCTGATGGTCAAAGTCTTCAATTGATAGGGCACTGATGCTTCTTCCAAAACCATGGCTTTCGCAGTAGTGTATCTTGGACTTCATAAGGAATACCAAGTAAGTTTTTTATTTTTACTTTATTTTGAAGCAGATTGCTTTACAAATGATTTCTCTCTCGTAGGACAAAGTGCATGCAGAATTGGATGAGGTTTTTGGTTTGCCGACAGAGAAGGATTTAGATGTAACCGAGCAGGAGTTGGCGAAGTTGGTTTATATGGAAGCTTGTATAAAAGAGACTTTGAGGTAAGACTTTTTTCTTTGACAATGGCAATTTGCTACTGAGAATCTAAAATTAAACGTAACCGATATTAGGATGTCCCCACCAGTGTCAATTATCACCAGGACGGTTGGGAGCGACGTACACTTGGGTATGTGGTTTTTAAACGTAGAGTTCTTAAATGGCTTGCTTCATTATATTCTTTCGTTTTGAAGATGAGAAAACCGTGATTCCAAAAGGAACGGAGGTATATTTTTAACCAACTCTTAGTCAATTGATAAATTAATACCATCCAATTTAATGCATTCAGGTCGTGGTTCCAATTTTTGCCGTGCATCGAGACCCAGCACTGTACCCAGAACCAGACAAATATTTGCCAGATCGATTTTTGGCCGAAAACTCTGTGGGTCGGGACCCTTATTCTTGGATCCCTTTCTCAGCAGGGCCTCGTAATTGTTTAGGTTGTTTACAATCACAATTCCTTCTCCTTACCCGACACTTTGCTAATTGGCATTTCATTTCATTCATTACAGGGCCAAAATATGCAATGATGGAGGTTAAAGTTGCCCTTGCACATCTTTTGCATCGGTACAGTGTTGAAGCCATGAACCCAATGGAGAGTTGGAAGCTTCATACCAGCATAACGATATCTCTCGAAGGCGGATGGAATATCAGACTCACCAAGAGGGGACAATGAATTTTAATGCAAGAGAAATTAAAAAGCGCAAGGAAAAGTTGAAAACCAGTTGGTCTAATTTTGTACAACCTTTTACTGAACATCCTACAACATAAACCTTTCGTATTTAGCAATGTAATGTAATTATTATATTAACACACTCACTTATATTCCTAAATCAATTCATTTGAGGCTACAAAAGCTTGCAGTTGTGTGAGGCGATATGGTGGTTTTTTACAGCATAAGTATAACATTACATGGCCTCCACTGAGGCCATGTACTGTCATACTTATGGAGCAGAAACCCACCTTTCCTCT
>JAQIWU010000170.1:0-34207 GCA_034696445.1 Isotomiella minor
TCGTCATTACACACCTTGTGGACAATCAACAACAAACCATTATCATTATCGTGATCATCATTTTCCGTCCCGGTTTTGTTTGTTACGTATCACATTATTATTATATATCTACCAACGGAGAGAGAGAGATATAATTATCACATTCTGAAGTTAGGCAAAAAGGTGATGAGGATACAATCCTCCCTTTTCAATTTCAGAGTCGTCTAATCAATTCTACGCTTCCCTGCTTAAAAGAAATGAGGAATGAATGAATGTTTCTTATAATTTTTTGGGAATCCAATTTAAAAAAGGACAAAAATTGAGCAGGAAACGGTATTTTCAATTCAATAAGTTTACTTCAACAATTGCGTAATTACAATGTAGATTTAGTTGGTAGCATAATGCCAAGTTGCGGAAGATGGCAATTGTGTAGCAGCGGGTGAAATTATTGAAGACCAGGTCAACCGATGATGATTCGGGACAAAAATATGTGAGGAGATCCGATATTTTGTGTGTGTTAATCTGCGAAACAAGAGTTTTCACAATTCTCCCATTTTGTATGACAAGGGGCATACTCTTCCACAGTACTTGGAATCGTCAGAGCAACTGCAGAAATTATTAAAAAAGTTTCAAACTTGATTTTTTACTCTTTTCTTTATGACTTGACTTACTTTCTTTTGCGCAAATCATGTACTCACTGTCACACCATTTGACACAGTCCCTGGGGTCCCCTTCCACAATGGAAATCGTAGCAGCAAAGGAAACAATTACCCAGAAGTAGAAAAAGAAATTAAATTTGTGAGAAGGTAACATTGTTGCGAAGGAAAGATCAAAGATCTAAACTTGCGCAGGCTAAAATGAGAACTAAATTGAAATATTGAAGACGCTTCTTCTGGCTTTTCCGCGTCGTCACATAAACATCCTTCCTTGTTTAACTAAACATGCAAAAAATATAGACTGGTGTGGAATGACTTAATCCATGTAATGTGTAAAGGAAGATTAATGTGATTTTAATAAGCCTTCATTATCACATCATGCCATCCGCAATGACGTTTTCCAGACATCCTTAGTTTGTTGCAATTGGCAATAATTGCAGAAGAGCATAGTCTGACTGAACTGGGATCGTCTTCTCTGATTGACGTGACGCGACATTTAAGGAAATTAGGTTGACACTGACATTAAGGCCAGTGGTTTTAAAATAGTGTGATGGTGTCAAGTCAATAATATTTTTATGCATGCATACATCATTTGTTGTGTTTAAAGGGAGATTTGTGCTACGACGTTGTTGGTGCCAAATATAACCCTGGCTTCAATCTTCCGTGTAGCATTTAATTTTAAGACGCGCATTTCAATTTCATTTAAAATCTCCCCTGGTTTTTAGGTTTTGACGGAACTTATTACATCACATCATCATCATGGCACCACCACACACCTATTTTTGAGGCTGAATTAAATTGAAAATGCAGCTCAAAAACTGAGTTAAGTTGGCTTTTGGTTTAACAAACTTAACTAAAGGGAAGTAAAGAGAGACAAAAAGTTGTAGAATTATGACTCTGTCCTAATAAATAATATGAGATGAAGGGGCGGATCTGATGCCATGTCACCCTTTCTCTCTCTCTTTTCTTCTCTCCATTTATTATATTTTTCCTTTCTCCCTCTTCTTTAATCCTTTGTTTTTGCCCTTATCCCTAATAATGTTGGTTGGTTTAGTTGAATTTGAGAGTTACAGAGGACGATGATACAGGCCACAGTCAGTACTTAAAGGATTGTTCTTTCGTTGGATGGAAATGTGTAGCTTGGCTTGGGGCAAAGATGGATGACCAAACCAACCGTATTTTTACTTACGTGCATCATCTCCTCGTGTACTTTATGTGACTGCCTGTGGATGTGCATATGGACAAGAAGACCGGCCTTTCCATCTCTACACACCCTGCCTGCAGCCTTGTCGTGGATTCTCCGAAAAGAGAAACTCATTAACAGTGACCATCCTTCCAGCCACGATGTTTGGATGGAGAAGATACGATGATGCCATCGGGTCGAGCCTCATGAAATGAGGGAGAGAGATGACATGTATGGAATATCAAAACAACCGTCGCCCATACCGTAGAGATGTTACCACGATGGAAAGATGGAAGAGAAAGGCTAATTTAGTTGTGGCAGGCAGGTATCATCATTATGAATGTATACACTGGATGAGTAATCATGGAAAAAATCCAGGGTTCCTTAAGACCCCAATCAGAGCTCTAGAAGTACTCAATGGCATTCCAATCCCTTCTCTGCTTGGGGCAAATGAGACTTATGGATTCAATATTCCTTAACACTTTGCATACACTTGATATTAGGCACTTACTTTCTATAAAATTTATCAAGCATCTAAAAGTTAATATGAAGCTATAAGGCTTCTTTTTTCTATCACTTGTTCACATTGCAATCCCAGTAAACGACTCACTTAATCCGACACGTAAGAGACAGATAGTTAGTGTGGTTGGTCATATAGTTGTAGCTTCACTTTCACTTAACCTCCTTGATACTTTACACTACAAGGTATTTAGGTTGAACACAGCAAAAGCTATCGTGTCTTGTTGTATTCCAAGTGGAAAAGTGAGAAAAGTCGAGAGAGAGAGGGGATGAAGAGAGGAGAAAGTGGGAAGAAGGAAGTTGGCAGTAAGTGGAAGGGGAAAGAGTATTTGCCACTCGGCTTGACACAATAAATCAATGTGTCGTATCATTTCATATCGTATTATATCATTCTATTTCACTCACATCACATCACAAACAAAATCACAGGAATCACAGACACTTGACAAGAAAGAAAAGACAAGAAGACAACATTGAATAGCAGCATCAAATACTTCCAAGTCTTGAAACATTCTTCCTTCCTCCCGATGAGATTTTACACTACTGCAGTTAATGGAATCCATTCCATTAGTGACAGACGAACGAGCAATCATGAAGGAAACTTCTCTCTAACCACTCTCTTTTCTGTTTCATTGATAATTAATGACAAACTACAAGTTCAAAACTGCGAAAGAGAAAGTAAAAAGTGCAACATTATTCAAACATGTCAAGTACAAGAAAGCCATTTAATTTTTAACCCAACCTTGCTTCCTCTGCACATTCAATTGCTGCTGCTAATTGTAAATTGCCATGGAAAGTGAAAGTCTCCTGCATTTTATGATGCCCCGACTTTCTTTAAGTAGGGGTTGGTATAGCCCCCGTTTGTTTGTGACTATTCTGGGTTTATTAAATGTTCATATGCACAACGCATTGGATCACAATTAGCCACAACAAGAAGAGGAGACACAAGGAAGAGGGATGAAAGAAAGAAAGAGAGCCACTTTCTCTACGTCTTGTCCCTACATGACTTGACTTGACTTCGAGTCAAACGCTCCTGTGCGTGGGAATGAGCAGATAAAACAAAATATAAAAGCATCCCCGCGTCAAAGTCTTATTTAGAGAAGCTACTTAATTCCACAATCTGGACACGTTCTTGATTTATCCTCCCTCATCTATTTAAAATGAGGTAAGCAAGTGAGAGAAAAAAAGCAAGCTGGAAGAAGAAGACACATGGACATAGGCCCTTCTGTGAAAGGAAGAAAGCCAATAACAACAAATACTCTCTCTTTCTCCACACAAAGTGGCACTAATTATGAAATGATTGGTAGTGGTTGTGGATTGTGGATGGAAAAGCTCTCTCTTTTCTTCCTCACTTTCTCCAAGTCACATCCCATCACACAACCTGACCCATCACGACCTGACTTACATATTACGCACTCCTGTACACACAAACCTCCCTTGTGTCATACCATATGAGGATAGTGTGATGTAGTGTGGATGTGATTTGAAGTGTAAGGTAGATATCACATCACATATCCATGTGAACGTGAGAAAGAGAAAGCTTCTTCCTTTTTTTCCTACCTCATTTCTTATTTAGGAATGTATCTTGTAGCCAGATATTTATGTGTGGTGAAAGCAGTCAGTAACATCAAACCTTTCAATTCCTTTGTCAGTATAAATATTTATCAGGGACGACATGAAAGACATGCAGATTTCGCTACAAATTGAATTGACACAAAGTTGCTTCCATTGGTAATGTAGCCTGCAGGTGTGTCATAATTGGTCGTCTTTAAAATTAACTCAAAGCCTGAAGTAACCGTTTCCAAACCATGTTTAATTGGAGGGAAGACAAATCGCCACCATTACAACGTAGAGAAACTTTAGGGTTTAAGAGAAAAGACAAGATGAAACGAGGATGAGATGAATGAGTGAGGGTCATCAAAGAAATTTCTCTGGCAGAGCAAAGTTAAGTTGGAACTTGGGAATGGAATGGAATGAATGACATTCTACTAGAAACCCTCTCTGACTCTCTAGAAACTGCATTGCATGCCATCCTCCTCATGAAATGAAATGATAGACCGGAATTCACCCACAGAGAGAGACAGAGAAAAGAGACTCTATAGTGAAAATGAGAGAGAGAGACAGAAATATCGACATCGTGAAATGAAATGGAATGACTGACTTGAGACAGAGAAATGCTTAACGTTGAAATGAAATGAATTGGACAACAACAAAGCGTTGAATTGAATACTTCAACTTGAGTAGTTTGCTTTGGTTGCAATAATCTTCCCACCACCACAAAATAAAATAATGTGGACATGAACAATGGAATGACATGTACAGAAGAACCGAACTTAAACTCCGCGTCGTCAACTAGGAACATGGACATTAGACATTTGGGAAGGGAGACCCAGTAAGTGGAAAAGGGAAAGTTTCTTCTTCTGTCAGCTAACGACAGGAAATTGCCTTGTCTCTCTTCTCTGATGTTGATGAGAGAAAGTTCAAGTGGTAGGCTGGGAACATGGGAATTGACATACCTAAAGAAAAGACATATAAGAAAGAAAGCACACGGAAAGATGGACTGGACATCATCATGAATAGAAGAGGGGGTCACATAAAGTAAAATAAAATAAAACAAGAGTGCCAAATAAACGCTTTCTTTCTTCTTAGGTGTGGTGTGGTGGTAATGGCATGATGGCAAATGCCCAACCTAACAAATTAGTGGGGGTCCCTTGAGATGGTCTAGGTGAATGAGTGAGATTAACAAGAGCAGTTAAATTGACGTTTGTTCCTGACGATGTCTCCTGGAAAGAAAAGAGAAAGCACAAGGCTGTAGGGAAAACATGTTGGAAATGAATCATCGACACATGTAATCCCCCTTTCCGTCTTAGGGTTGTTATGTCACACATTCCCATTTATGGTCATATGAGGGGGCACTGTGAGACAGAAGGGAATCAATATTCTCTGGACAAAGGCGAAAGGAAAGGTGACCAACAACGACCTAATTCAAAATCTGACATCTTGCTAGGGTGAAAAGAAGGTAAAGATAATAGATGGATGAGACGAAGCATGTGAGATGAGATGTAGTATTACAAAAGGGGATGACCATTAATAACGATAATGAAGTGGAAGGGAGAAAGGAAAGAGAGCCATAATCATCATCTACGTTCTTCTTTTTCCAAGTAATCACTGAGAGAAATGAAATAAGGGTTCACTTTTCTTCTCGTCCAGAGAAAGATTGGCATTTAATTTTCCTCCTGGTCTCCCAATCTCACCTTCCAACCCTAAACTCAACCATCACTTAAAAAAAAAGTTTCAACTGCTAGTTATTATTATGTGTGTGATGAGGATGATACTCTCGTACTTCATTTAATTTCACGTCGTGTGGGGACGAGAAACGAAGGACCGACGGGACGGGTGAAATAACTCCCATTATTTTTAACATGATATTTTCTAACTCACCCTTTGCACCACCGTATCTTATTGGAGACATCCACTCATGCAACATTACATGCAAACGTACCAAATAAGAAAGAAAGTTAGGTAAGTAATGGAAGGAAAGGGCAGAAGGTCGCAGAGTCGGCTCATAGGAAAAGATGATGCTCATCTTTTACTTAAAAAATGCTTTTTTAAAAAAATTGATGCTTCTTTCCTTTATTGGCTTGCGTGTCAAGAATAAAACACATCTTTTCATAAAGCAAGCATGCGACGGGGGACGATATGTATGACATAAATACCAGTCTCAAAATTTTAGGGAAGGAACATGAAATGGGACTTACTACGTAAAGACTTTTGTGATGACCCTTTATCATCATCATCATACTTTTATAATTACCAAAAAGTAGTAGTAATTTACCCCAAAAAAAGATGGGAAAAGGTGACGTGAAAATTTTCTTTGTGCGTGCATGTATGTGTGCAACATTGTGATTAAAATTAGAAGATCTTTTTTAGAGAGAACCTTAATTTTTTTATTACATGAAAAGTAAAAAGTAAAACGCCCAAAAAATCTTCACCGTCCCTTCTATTCTTCCCTTGTCATCTCCATATCCACTGGATTGTTGGGGCGTGTGATTAGTTGACACTGGTCATGGTCAACTGTCAACAATCCACATTTCATTTTTTCCAACGGTGAGAAACCAGAGGAGAGGAGATTGTCCTTTTGAGATAAATTGGTATGTAGAAAAGAGGGGATTGTTGTATTGTCCTCATATGAGGGAAAGGGAGACTCAATTTGAATTTTTTCTTTGGAAGACCATTTATCTATTTTTTATAAGCGTTTTCTCTCTTTGTTGGAATACCTCACTTCAAAAGAAGAAACTTGAGTGCAGAGGTACAATGAAAACGGTCATTTCATTTGACATTTAAATTCTAGAAAACTGTTAAAGAAAGCTCTTTGGAGAAATTAAACTAGCCATACCATCCTTCTTCACCAAACCTTTTTGACAGTCGACTATTTTCCAACTAATGCATTTTTTTATGCCTTTTTACCCTACCAACATACTAAGTTAAAGAAGGAGTGAGAATAAACTCAAAAAGTTAAGTTTCGATTAAAAGAAGTTTTCCATGAAAAAAGGAGAGAAGAATAGAACAATTTTTTGTCGCATGCTGTGGTGCACTTCGGTATAATAATAATTTGCCTGTCCACTACTTTCTTTCTCTTGAAAGACGACTGGAGAGTCAGGGGGGAGTCTTCTAAGGTTCTGTGATTTAAGTAGAATTTAAATTTAAAGGAGATGATAATAATGTTTATCCAATCTCATCTCTTCTGGTCACAACAGAAGAACATCAGAATTAAAAGCATGTCGTGTCCTCGGCTTCCTTCTTCCTCTTAATAATGTTTGGATTTATGGGGAGACTCTACCGATTATCATTTTTGTTATCATGTGCGTATGGGTACTCACAAATGAGAAGATTAGGTGACAAACAAGAGGTTAACAAGAGATGAGATAAGTATCTCTCTGGATGTCCTTTCTTAAAGAAGCCCCATGCAACCATCCTTCTTTCTTTCTCCTTGTCTCGTTGACAGGTGTACAATCCCATTGTGCCTTGCGTGTAGTGAAAGTGACGACAAAGGACGTGAGGACAGGTGACTCTTCTTTCATGACAATGACAATGATGATAATAGCATTTCTCAGAAGAACGTAGGTCACAAAAACTACCTTTCACTCTTGAAGTAGTGTAGGGGGTAACAATCTCACAAAGCATAGGATGTGGAAGGAAACCCAAACCCACGATCATCGGAGATGAGATGACGATGACGACGATAATTACTATCATTTTGTGGTTTTTGTGGTGGAGCAATTCATTGGAAGATGATGCCTGCCTGTGCCTGAGCTTGAAGACTAAAATTAAATGACTGGATTTAAAGACTGTAATAATGAGCAGTATTGGTCTCTCTCGAGAAGAATTGAGGATGCTGTGGAAACATTTTCTGTCAAATGGATTACATTTTATTACCACAATTTTATCCTCTTTATGGCTCCTGATTGCTCATTATTAACTTCAATTATGGAATCTATAATAAAATGAAAGGGTGCCTCACTTGGATTGGATCTACCCCCACACATTGATAGTCCTACAACAACGGCATTCCATTCCATGATGCAATGCAATATGTCCAACGGGCAAATTTTTCCAAGGGATCTTTTGAATCCAAAAAGTGTATATATTTTGATTACTCTTATATCAAAACCACACACTTCATTTCATGTACCTTTGAAGATCAGGACCAGGATGGGAGGTTTATTGTGTAGTGTAATACTTTAATGAGTGGTCTCACTGGATACAATTAACTTTATATGCGATGGTCGTCATACCATGGAGGTAACTTAAGACAGCTGCCGATGCCTTGTTTACTTTCTTTCTTCTGATTCTGACCCCCACTTCCGTCGCAATGGATCCATACATCCCCAGCCGTCGAAATTTGAGGCTGGGGGCAACGTTAGACTCTTTAGGATTGGGAAAGGCATTGGCATTATTGGATGCAATTAATTTCAGAATGCACCTTGGATTGGAAGCCTTGCTTAAGCTTTATTATTTTTCAGTCGACAGAGATTTGTGTCATTCATTAGGAGGATGAGGCAGGTTCCTCTTGGTGAAGTTTCATGGATAAAAACTCAATTACTTAAGCCAGAGAAGACTCTCCAAAAGATGATGATGATTGTGTGCCATATGGCGATGCTCAGCTAAGCTAAATGACTTTCTCTCCTCTCAATTTCATTCACTTGCTCTTATAACCTTTCATAGAGAAGAGAGAAGAAGAGCTTTCTTTTTTAACCCCTTTTAAACTTTCATCAATTAATTAAAAGAATGCGGAGGAATGTTCACATGAAAAACCAAACCCTATCACAGTCAACAGCCTGTGAAGATACGTCTAATGGTGATTAGCCAAGCTACTCTCTCTCTCTACCCATTAATTAATCCAAGTGAATAAAGGACGTCAATGAAAGCAGGTTCTGTACAGTCAAAAGCCTTTCACTCGAGAAGAAAGCAATGGTTGCCTAGACAAAAAGTGAAAGTGGATAAAAGACGCTTAGAAGAGTCATGTTCATGCATGTAACCCTAAAAACTTTGTCCATTGACCATATGAAGCTTGAATCTTATGGAAAGCAAAAAAATGGGCTTCACTTCCATGAAACTTTTCAAAAGATTGACTTAATTAAGAGAAGAAAGTACACCCGTAGTGAGGTTTTTTTTACAGAGTCGTACCCCCATGATTGCAAGCTTCTTTTGCCTTTTATCATTTCGGGAAGAATGCGTGTGTGGCCTGCTGGATTTGAAAGTTCAATTTGTTCCTATTCCCATTTCCTGATGCCATCCATCCTATGACTTTAAATGGATAATGACGTATAAATACTGTATATATTATGTCGTGAAGTGGTTTGGTTATGGGGAATGAAAGAGAGAGCAGAAAAATGCAATTGTGTCTCGTCTCAGTGTTTGTGGAACCGAAGCTACCCTACAGAAATGGCACGGCTTTGAATTCTTGTTTGGGGCATTGTGCGACAATCCTTAAGAAAAGCTAATTGTCATTGATATTCATAACCCCAACGACTTTACATAATTAATCTCAGAATTCAGATTTGAGTTTTTCAAACACACGACTTCTTTGCATTATCATGCTTCACATCGTTGAAAGACTGTCAATCACAGTTCCCCACCTTCATACCGCAAAACACTTTTTTCCAACTCTGAAAGATGAGGATTCCATACTCCAGACTAAACGGAGGCAGACCAACGACCAAAAGAAGCAAAGCAAAGCAAGACAAAACAACATTTTTTTGTCATTCCATTTTCCAAAAATATACAAAGTGGACTGACACTCAGCCCCCCGAAAAACATCATTTCCTTCCAGTTGAAGAAGAGTGAAGACGTTGGTTTTCAATTCACAGACCGTAATAGCTTTCTACGGTTTAGCATGAATCCAATTCCAAGAAAAAGATTGTCGTCCAAGGTAAAAATTTGAAATTTGACCGTTGCCTCCAATCTTTATTGCGAAACATTTGAACTTTGGGAATCTATATTCCAGATTTTCCCCTACAATATGGAAGCCAAGACAGGGAGAGGAGAGCCAATGTCACCAATGCCAATGTCGGCTAAACAATCATCTCACATCTCCCCACGTCAATCCCCTTCCACCCCTGTCCGGGCCAAGGCCTCAGCTTTTGGTAGTACCAATGTTCAGGTAATTTTCGACAGTCCCAGACTTACGAAAATTGTATTTTATGTTTCATCTTATTTGTACAGCGGACCCCTCACAAACGTCCTTCCCAGTCATCTTTTACGGAAGGGACGCCCAAAAATCGACATCATGGAACCAAAGTTCGAAGTAGTGGAGTACTTTCTCCTGAGGCTGTAAGACTGGCCACGACCACGACTGACCATTGCAAGAAGGCTTGGCGTAGGAAACTCAACTTCATTGACGAATGGGAGAAAAGGGAAGCCCAACAACGGGCTCCGGAAAAGCATGGCAACAAACCTATTCTCAAGAGACAGCGCCTTTCTGTTCCTTCCAAGGACTCGGTGAAGTGTCCCTGTCCCTGTGTTTATTTGCCCCAATCTAAGTGTAACTGTAGCCCAGATAAGATTAATTGACTGACAATGGCAAAAGTTACGTATTATGGGTAAAGCTGGACAATTGTTTATTACATAATGCCCATGACTTTTATGTATTATGATTGAATTGACTGAAATAGACTTTTTGTATAAAATGAAACATTTATGCCTTCTAACTGGAAGACATCTCTTTGTAATCAGTCATTCACGCATAAAATGCCATGACATCATGACATACCGGTGGGAAAAAGTGTGACAGCAGGTGACATCTACGGGACTCATGATTCGGTGTAACAGAGGGGTTCCATTGTTTTCAATTGTTTACACACTTTATTCTTCCCTGTTGAACCAGGAGGCTATAACAACTCGCGTCAGTCTAAACTATCAATCTTACAAATCGTTCTCAGGACAACGTCAGTCAACTAAACAATTTAACAGGTTTTCTATATAGAACAGTCACATAGAATTTAAGGCTTAAGATCTCTTGCATAAAAATCTAATTCTTCGGTCTGTGATAAAGTATATGAGAAAGTAGAAGGTGGAAAGTATATTTAAGTAAGTTGGTACGAAACAAAATTGAGGTACCTGACTATAGGAGTACTGAGCACTGAAAATTATCCCTACCTCTTCAAAAGTCTTGGCGGCGGTACAGGCGCATATGGATTTGGAGGCGGAGGGGGAGGAGGAGGTGGTGGCGGAGGCATCAAAGATGACGGTATTGATGGTGGCATCGGTGGTGGGGGTAATGGGGGTTGCTTCGCGAAAACAGAGTTCGAAGGAACTGTTTGCAGGTAATGAGAAGACGCCGTGAATCCCAACTTATTAGTAAGGGCTCCCTGTCCTTGGGATGGTGGTGTTGGTTCAGTTTTGGTATCCCCGTTTTCGTTCAACTCTGCCAGTTTCTGACCAGTGTTTAACAGCCCTAAACTCTGTAAGCAGAAAGCAGCCGCGTTTGCCTTCGCCATCTTTTTGTTATTCACGGCAATGCAAGGTTGATACTCCACCCCATTCACGATGACTTTGTACACAAATTGTTTTTGATGCGGTGGCCCATGTTCGAAGACTAAATCAAACTCAGGCACTCCCCACTTTCGTTTGGCACATAGCTCCATTAGTGCGGAAATTGGATGTTTTCCTAAAAGGTAATAGAAAAAAACAATTAGGGGGACAGTTCCTATTACACATTGGACATTTGATAGCCCTACCACTTAAGTCGAATACCAGTGGCATTTGAGGCCCCTTGGACTTAAAGTCATGTACGCTTGTCAAGCCCTTCTTATCTGTTTTGACTTCTAATGCTAGCGGGTGCACGTCACCGGTTTGGTTTTTTCCTAGCCCCTCGCCAGGTTTCCAACCTGCAAGACAACAAGACGGGAAAAGGTTGAAAGGCGAAGCCCTTTAAACTTTGTTGTTTACCCATTCTCTGTAATAAATGCAGGCCCATGGGACTCTCCACTTGTTTAGCCTTCATCAACTGATCCCTTTTAGCCCACGCTTGAGGGCCTTGAGTTAACTCTGACTGGGTAAGAAACTTTGGGGTTCTGTTCAAAGGTAATGATTGTGCCGATTCAGAAGAATCAAGAACGGCTTTCGAATCTGTCCAGCTTTTCATCTGCAATTGCAAAACAATACAGGGGTGAATGTTAGTTAGCTAACGTCTAAGCTTTATTAACACCACAAGCATACCATTTTTGTAGCACCGTCCAACTGCTTTTTAGCCTTTTCATTCGTTGGGTCCTCCGTTAGTGAGCGCATAGCTCTGAGACGAAGTGATATCACATCAGATATGTCGGGAGGTGGACCGGGTGGTGGGGGTGGCGAAACATGGCTCTGATCCTCAGATGCCTCCTCCACTGGGGCGGTTGTGGTGGTGCTGCTAACTTCGCTATGATTGACTGCCTCAGGAGAAGACGCAGCAGCAGCAGCAGCAGCACTGGTTCCAGAAGGATTTAAAGGAACAAGGCTGTTGGAACAAAAGTTTACTTTACGAGTATATGTATAATTTCAAAAACAGTAAGATATGACTATTCATACCTTTTACAAGTCTCTTCTTTTTCATCCTTTTGTACTGGTTTCCACTCTAACTCTTTGATTCTATGATGCGTCCCACTTGATACGGGGAACGAAGTCTTAAGTTTGGCACTTTCAATCGCTAGTGCCTGTGGCGTTCGAACTAAAAAAATACAAATTTGTTCATGTACAAAAACTCTTCTCATCACTCTGAAATCCACTATGTTTGTAATTCACTACTTACTTGGTATGGCAACCGCATTCCTAATATTTAACGTAATTTGTGGTAGCGGCCTGTCTTTCACTTGGAACGGATGGTGGAACTCTTCGTCACCAGATATTGAGTCATCATCAGAAATATTGACGTCCCTTCGTGCTAGTTTCTTGCAATACTCGGTCAGTTCATCTATTGATTTCCCACCAGCACGAATTGACACAATTTGATCCCTATAATCCATACAAATCAAATCCCTGACGTAGTTTGGACAAATGGACTTACCTTGTAAAAATGTCAGTTGGCAGCACTCCCCTTCGTAACAATTTGGCAGCATTCTTCCGAGCAATTTCTAGCAACTTGGCCTTATCAATAGGAGACGTGGATCGACGTCTGCTTCTTCCATGGGAAGGGGGTGGAGAATGTCTATGACGCCAACCGAAATCCCTCGGGCTCCTACTTCTGCTGCGGTCCCTACGATGACGGTCATGTTGGTAAGAAGAGGAATAATACCGTTTCGAATTGGAATTATGATTGTGTCGGTCGTTATCGTAGTCACCACGGGGGTAATCCTTAAAACCTCCACGATCAAGGGGTTGCTGTTCTCGGTCGCCGTGGCGATTGTAAGGGTGTCCACGTTCTGTCAAAATGAGACAACAGATCAATTAACATGAGCAAAGGGTGTTACCAGTTACCATATGGAAATCTCAAAGCTCTTACCTTCATGGTGGGGTCGATTATACCTCTTCTCTCTGTCAGCATCGTAGTGATGATCCCGGTGATGATAAGACGAGGATGATGGCGAAGACGTGCGTCGTTTTGGGGACGGAGGACCATGACTATCCTTGTCCACGTGGTGGTGGCGATGCTCTTTGGTAGAATTCTCTTGTCCAGGACTCGGACTTCTGGGAGGAGCCTTTCTTTTAATCTTCTTAGGACTTTTCTCTTGTTCTCCAATGCGATGCGAGTCCAGGCCCAACATCGTACTTTCATTAACGTCCAATTGATACGCTTGGGACGCACTTAATTGCTTCTTATTCTTCTTCTTGGACTTGCTGCTAGTCGTTTCACTTTCATCCGGAATCTCACCCTCCTCAAATTCTGTCTCTTCCTTCAACTTTGAGGAGGATTCCACGACGATCATGTCCCCTATGACTTGCCTCTTGACACTGCTTCGATGTTTATGTATGAGCTTATCAACCTTCTCCGTCGTCTTTTCCTTTTTCCGATGCTTTTTCTTCTTTGTCGGCGAGGACAACGGAGACTCCTCCTCGTGGACGTCGTCATCTTTACTTTTCTTCTTTTTCTTCTTCTTCTTCTTACTTAGATCTGCATCTTCGTCACCACCGTCATGGTCATGGTCATCGTCGTCGTCTCCTTTCTTCTTTTTCTTTTTCTTCCTTTTGTGCTTATCACTTCGCTTTGCGGCATCCGCCTCGTCCTCATCAAAGGTGGAATTGAAGGTGCTGAACAGTTCGGTGAGGATGTCCGACGAGGACTTTTTATCGTCCACCATTATTTTCCTTATCTTTAAAAAAATCCAGGTAAGTCAAAAATTTACGACTTTTTTGTCTTTGTTGTGATTGTGAAAAAGTGATGACGACCAGCTGACCAGGGACAGACAAACGGGAGAGCGGGCATCTGAACGAATGAGTCATCCTGTCCAACGACCAAACAAAATAATTAAAATGTCAACAAAAATGACGACCAACGTCAACGTCCCTTCGTCAACGTCATCGTCCGTCCTCCCGACGAGCAGTTCCTTCCTTCCTGTTTTGGACGACTTGTTGAGTCCGGATTATCGGCCTGGTAAGTTTTTAATTGTCTTATCTCTCATCGTCACTAACTCGTCATTATTTTTGTGTAGGTGCTACCCCTCTTGGCATGGCACAGACACCACAAACCCCCAGCTCCCTCCTCCAGACGCCGATAGACCCTTCGTACAAACCCATGGAGAACCACACTGGGCAACTGACACAAAAGCTGATGACGTCCTCCACCTACATGATGATGTCCTCCTCCTGTTCGTCCTCATCAAACGCTGTGGTGGTGGGGACAGAACAGACAAAAGACCAAGTGGACGATGATGGGGGTGCTAAGGTCAGGACGAATGCCACGAGGAAGATCCAGAGGTGGTGGAGACGGAGGTATGACAACGACAACAGAATGAGGGATCCTGTCGCGGAAGGAGCTATGCATTCCATCCGGCATGGGCGAACGGAAGATCATATACGGTATAATAATAGCAGTAGTAGAAGGATAGTAGTTAGTCAATCATTTAGTTTAGTAGATCTATTTTTTAGACAATTTTGTTTTTCTTTTTGGAACCTTAGCTATTTAGAGTCGGAGGTTGTACGTCTCAAGGGTGCTCTGGCGACGGAGAAGAAACTTCGTTGTTTACAAGTGGATGCGATAAAGTCCTTATGGATCCAGGTTCGAAGTAACAACAACAACAGTAGTGCCCAAGACAATAGCAATGTGATGAGTCAATCCATGCCTCCACCCAATCCCAATGCCCCTGCTTCCGGCCTGGCTATTAAAAACCCCATGACAACGTCCTTAATGGTTGGGGGCACCTGTAAGGGAGATGGTGGTGTTTCCTCCACAACGTGTTCATCCTGCAGCCTAGAAATTGCAGCCGTTCGGAAGGAGTTCATGCAGGAAATTGAGCAATTAAAGAAAATGTTTTTGTCCAGCCCCAAACAAGTGGGAGGAGGGCGACCAGCCACTCTAGATTTGGTGGGAGGAGAGCACAAGGACGGCAACAAGTTAAAAGGATTTGCAAACGAGTTGGCTACAAGTATTATTGGCGACATTGGAGAGGCTAATACCAATCAAGAAGATGCCAATTAAAGTATTTGCAAGTATAGTGTCTTTGATTTAGCATTTTAGGCCTTCAATTCTAGTGCCTGATTGATGTTTGCGTAATTGTGATCATGTTTCCATTTCCATTTGATGATTCATTCCTTGACAAAGTATGTAAAAGCTTCATTATAATTCCGGTTTCATTGAACCGACCTGACTTTTTAATCACTTAGTACTTAATGCGCTTTTAGCAGATCTCATCATTTTTTGTGTGAAATAATTTGTACCTAATTTATTCGATTCGTTTGGAATAAAATTGACAGCATTGAATGAAATAGATAAAAAGTCTATAGACATCATCTCATTAAAATACTTTTAAAAAACCAGTAGACTTATCTAGTAATAGTCTGGAATAGGGGCGCACACTATTTTGACAAAATCTGCATATTTGACCATTCCATTTGGGTTTGAGCTGATGTTCGCCTCTCGACATATCTGGTCGACTACGTAAAAAATGTCAGAATGATGATTAAGAGTCCTATCGGATTTAAAATTACTGTATCTTACTTTCTCTGGGACTCAATTTTTCACCCCAACGTCCTAAAATATGTTTCAACTCTTTGGCAGGAATGACGCCTTTTCCTGTGGGATCCATGGACTTGAAAGCTTCCAGAATCTCATCCGGAATTTTCTCCTTTTGATGATGTGAATGCATAACTTCCAAAAAGTCTGCAAACGACATTTTCCCTCCTGGACAAAGAAAGAAAGAAATGAAATGTACAAACTAGAAGGGATATCTCCAGGGTTAATGACTATACCTTTGTCTTTGAGATACTTTTTGAGCTCAGGCATCGTGGGACTCATCCCAAGGGACCGCATAATCAGACTCAATTCATCCAAACTCTTAATCATCCCTCCAGATCTTGCATTCAGGTAGAAACATTCTCTGAACTCTGAAATTTGGAAAAAGATAATTGAAGTCTAGTCTTTTATCACAGATCTGAAGCATCTCTTACCGTCAATGTCTTGCTCTCGGAAGTACCTCGCCATTATATTGTCAGTCAAACGAGTCACTTAATTCGGTTGTTTTCTGCAAGCTGAAACAATTGATTACAATTGATTATTGACTCATGAAATTATTTCTGGGTGTAACAATAATTGACAAAAATATTTCCTACGGATCGACATCACACTATGCTCTTATCGTTATGAAATGATGCGAACATTATTGTTATCTAGATTAGATATTGTGTCACCTACCCAAGGTAATCAACCCGATGAGAACCCGCACGCCTTTTTTACAGTACAAAATTATTGAACTTTAAAATACGTCTTTCTGAAATCTATTCGCTATTACTATTACAGTTCATGTCAAAACATAAACAGAACAGGTGCAATAATAGCAATCAACGCCAGGTATACCAAATATGAAATTACCTGCGGATGTTAGCTAACAGAGCAGTGCAAAGACCCCTACTGTCTGCTTCTTACTTCAACAATCGGCAATGAAAAATGCATTGTGAGAAGTGTGTCGCACAGTGCCCCACATGATTGTTATAAACCCTGTAGGCTTTTGGTGTGTACGCAATCTACGCAAAATTTTTGCACATACAAATGCGCAGTTGTAGCTTGGTTTTTAAATTACAGTAATACACATGTAGTTAGTGGGCTTGTCCTAACTACACAGAAAGGATGGGAAACTTGATTAGGTAATTGGTTGGTTGCGATTGCGAAACAATTTGTAGCATCGTACGTACATTCTTTCTGCTGTACGCACAAGAAGGATAGTAAATATTTGAACGTCTTACATATTTGCACGCATATTCATTCATTTATTTCTTCGAGACCTTTAATTTCAAAGTTCTCGTTGGAACTGGAATTTTTTTTCTTGAAAGAAGAAAAGAAGCATTGTGTGTGGACAAAGTGAATTATATCTTTTTTAATTTCCAACCTTCATTTTAGCACTGACCTACATACTTGTTTTGTCAAAGTTTTACGTGGTATCTCCACTCCAAAGACCAAGAAGAAGTAATTTTGTACAAGAGTGAGTGAACCAACTGAGACACGCTAAGCAGAATGTCCTGGTGCGGGGCAAGTTGAGAAAACGGTTGGAATGGTCATGGAACAAGCATTACCCCGAAACACTTCCTTAATGGAGACCCTGTGGAACATCCTTCTCGTCATTGTCCACATCGTGGAGGTGTACGTAGAAGCAATCTACAGGTTCTTAGTTCCACCCCCGATAAGGTCCTTAACCGGTGAAATCATTCTAGTGAGTTGTCAATTCAAATCCCTTGCTTCATTACATTTTTGACCAATTTTTCTATCTTTAGGTCACAGGATCAGCTCACGGTCTTGGAAGGGCCATTTGCACCAACTTGGCCCAGTACCGAGTGACCCTCGTCCTATGGGACTGTGACGATGTCGCCAACCGCAACACCGTCAGAGAGCTTCAACTCCTAAAGACGACAAAGGCTCGACTCCTCCCCTACCAAGTCGACCTTTCCCAGAGGACTTGTGTAGAGGTGACTGCAGAAAAAGTGAAGAATGACGTGGGTGATGTGACAGTGGTCATAAACAATGCCGGTATTGCACCCATCGCCCCACTTCTTCAGACGGATTCTGACCTCGTGGAGAAAACATTCCAGATCAACGTCCTCTCTCACTTTTGGATCCTTAAAGAGTTCCTTCCAAGAATGATTGAGAACCATCATGGTCACATCGTGAGTGTATGTTCGGTGGGGGCTATGCGACAATGTGGAGCCTCAGTCCCATACTTTGGAAGCAAAGCAGCAGTTCATGGGGTCTGTGAAAGCTTGAAACTTCAAATGAACCTTATCAACGCACATGGAATCAAGTTTACTACGATTTATCCCTACTTTATGGAAACGAGGATGATGAAGGATGTCACAAAGAAGAGACAGAAACTGGGCCCTGTAGCCTTGTAAGTTAAAGTTATGTCACTAGAGTTTCATAATGGCTTGACTTGTCTTTTTTGCCAGATTGCAAAAGCTTCTGCCATTCCTGAAGCCCGAGGATGTGGCAGAGAGACTGATTACAGGGATGAGAAGAAACTACGAGTACATCTACGTCCCTTCTTTCCTTCCCTACGTTATACATTTGGAAAAGTAAGTTATCTGACTTCCTTGATCTAAAATAATAGCCTAAAAACTGTGATGTTTTGATTTCCCTTCAGCTTGTTGCCACTACGATTACGAAGGGAATTCCAGTTGCAATTTGACCTACAATTTGAACATCCTAACTTCCCATCATCCCTCCTTCACCAGCAGCCACCATTGTTATTATCGCAGAGTACCGGGACTGATCTTACTCTTGGCCATCGTCACACTCACAGTCATTCTCATTCAGTTTCGACCACGAAACCCTAAGGAAAGATGCCAAACTAAGCTGCCTAAACGGAATTGAATATGTCCCGAAAAACCATAATACTCAAACACTGAGACTTAAAATAAAAAGTACCTTGTTACAATTTTTATGAACAGCCTGTCTGCTTTATTCATTTTTTATACTTACTTTTCTCATGGTCAACCCATGACTGGTGTCAACAATGATTAGAACGAAGAACGAGAGACATTGGAGAGGTATTTTAATTATTTAGGCTATGAACTCGTACGGGATGGGTTGCAAGAGTTGTGGCTCGTTATTAACCGTACTGACGAAGTGGGCTGTCCTGGGCTGTTTAGGCTGCACAAAAAAGACATTTGACAGTTAGTATTGTTGACAAACAGTAGAAATCGTCATCATCTTTACCTGTCTCCTGCAGTGGACATGGATGCCCTTAGACTTGGCCTCCCTCTTCAACTTCTCATTCTCTTGAACTCGGTCGATAAAGTCACTCCTGCACTTGGAATGGTTAACGTGCTCGACTCGGACGTTAATCCTGTGACAAAACAAGGTCAAATGTTAATAAAACTGCCACAATATCCAACCCTATGTCCACATACCTCTTGGCCAAGATCTTGCCACGAACCCTCTTGTTGACAATGACTCCCAGAGCTCGTTTCGTCACGTTGTACACCCGCCCCGTCTTCCCGTGATAGTAGCGGTAGGGCATCCCACTCTGCACTGCTCCATTCCCCTAAGATAGATAAGACACAACGATTGATAAGTGTCCCAAGATTGACTATTTCTTATATTACCTTTATGTCGACGATGTCTCCGACCTTAAACACCTTCATGTAGGTGGAGAGGGGAATCAGACCCTTCTTCTTGAAGCGACGAGAGAACATGTCCCTCGTCCCCCTCCTGTACCCTTTCGGATTCGTCATCTTTCACCTTATCAAACAAATTAACAAATTCCAATTTCAACAACCAACTTTCCGAAAGAAAAGGCTTCAGCTGTTAAGAATCCGCAGAGCAGCGTGCACGATTTGGTTGTTAAATCCTTTCCACTGCGGCGAACCAAGCTTTGGGAGGGGGCCATAGGTGGCAGTTGGGGTCTCGCAGTAAAAGGCAACCTAAGCTTCTTATCTGGGATTGATGATGAGACGGGGAAGTTGAGATGAGACAAAATAGCTTTATCATGAGATGAAGCATTGATAGAAAGTAGGGCAAACAACTGCGCATTTACTTTTAGATTAGGCAGCTTTGGGACACAAATTGAAATTAGGTATGGAGGTGGACGTCTCAAAGGTCCAGGCCTCCCTTCTACAATTCTCGTCTTCCGTCCAAGCCACAATTCGTGGGGTGCGCCAGGTCTTGGAGGATGGAGGTGGGATCCAGGGATTTTGCCTTAACAAAATGGGAACCCTTCTGGGCATGTTTAAGGCGTATGAAGACTTGTGGAGGAGTTGTCAAACGGGGTCGGAAAAGGAACTCTTGGACCTCCTCAAAAATATAGGGATGAAGAAAATGAGGGATGACGACGACTTTGAGGAAGCTGTGAATGCCTTCTTTCAAGCTGAGGTGGACTATGACAGGTTCCTTAATGAGTTGGACAGCCTCCTTAATGCAGACCAAGAAGTCGCATCTGTTGAACAAAGGGAACTGTCCTCTGTGGAATTGAGTCCTTTAGAGGAAGAAGGGGTTAGAAGTGTGGAGGAAATTACTCAAGGGTCGACGTTCACTTGGATGATATTTCTCCGCCATTTTGCCTGACTCCCGTGACGTGACCATGTGGCGTCCGTAGCAGCTTTAGAAGTAAGTCGACGAAGGTCCCTTTAGGATTTTAGATGACTTTGTTGACTTTTTATAGGAAGAACTGAAGATGCTCGGATGCCAAGTGGTCATAGTCTCTTTCGGCCACCAGGAAGGCGCTCAGTCATGGAAGGAGGACTCCAACTGCCCCTTCCCCATCTTTCTCGACCCCTCCAGGTCCCTCTACTCCAACTTCCAAATGAAACGGTCCCTCGCCAAAGTCTGGAGCCGAGCCACGTGTGTCTACTACGTCCAACAATTCGTCATTGGCTCCAAAGAGAAGATCAAACCATTTCCCAACGACGACCCCTTGCAAATGGGTGGAGACGTCCTTTTCACTTCCAGAGAGGGGACGGTGGTGGTGGCACATAGACACATCAGTACCTCCGCCGTAGATCGACCTGACATTGGGAAAATGTTGGGCATCATGAAAAAGTGATAAGACGCTAAATGACATGAGACATGTTATCATTTTTATTCTATGACTGTCAGAGATCAAATTGCATCAAACACGCAAAGTCTTTGGCAAGATTGGCCTTAATAAAATTGATATTTGACCGTGTCGTCAATCATGAAAAATGGCATGCCATTGTTGATCAACAATGGATAAAAAATCTTGCATTTTTGGGGTCAGTTGAGACGCTGATTTTCAACCCTTCCGCCTCTTTGAGCAGTGGAGTCAAGTCAAAACCGACTGACTGTGGCTCCTCTTCTGCTGTGTCTGTGTCGTATTTTTGTTTTTTGCCTACAAAATATTTTAATTTTGACTAAAAAAAAGTGAAATAGGAAGTCAAGTCAAGAAGGGGCGAGGAGGGGAGGTCACGATGGGGTCAGAAGGTTCGTTGTCACTATTTTCTTTGAATTGATGTCATTTTTTAATCTGACTTTCAAAAATTATTTCAGATAAGAAAAGGGACCGACGGGCAAGCAGGTCGCGTTCGAGGGAGAGGCGACGACGATCCAGATCGAGGGAGAGGAAGGTCGTCAAGAAAGAGAGCCGGAGTCGGTCAAGATCCGCGTCCAAAGATGGTCCTCGGGTGTCCAGGAGGAGGAAGCCTTCGATTTGGTGGGATCGGCCGCCGACGGGGTTTGAACACATTACGCCAATGCAGTACAAGGCCATGCAAGGTAAGATAAGAAGATATCTTACGACTCATTCATAAAAGCTAAAACTTTTGATTACTTTTCAAGCTGCGGGCCAGATTCCAGCCAACCTAATCTTGGAGACGCCACAAGCGGCGGTACCAGTTGTAGGCTCAACTGTTACCAGACAGGTACAGGTACATGATGGTGATCAAACATAACTATGCCTACTTTCATCCCTATTTTCCAGGCAAGAAGACTGTACGTGGGGAACATTCCCTTTGGAATCTCTGAAGATGAGATGATGGAGTTTTTTAATCAACAAATGCATCTTTCGGGACTTGCACAAGCTCCTGGAAATCCAATCCTTGCTTGTCAAGTTAATTTGGATAAGAATTTTGCGTTTTTGGAAGTAAGGAGGTTTTGCGAGTTCGTGTAGGAGGGAATAAGCAAATGTTCCTGTCTTTTTTTACAGTTTCGCTCCATAGATGAAACAACACAAGCTATGGCGTTTGACGGTATAAACTTTCGGGGTCAGAGTTTGAAAATCCGTCGCCCACATGATTATCAGCCAACTCCTGGGATTGATCCTGTCGCTCCTTTAGGCACCCGTAAGCTATACATTCTAAATCCATGGTCGTCCGTTTGCTATTACTTAATTTTGCTGTTTTTGTTTTTTTCTTTTCTAAATTTCCTAAAGAAATTTCACTTTCAGCTGCTGGAGTGAGTACAATAGTCCCTGACTCTCCTCACAAAATATTCATCGGAGGCTTACCAAACTATTTGAACGAGGATCAGGTTCGTGGTTTTCTTTATTTGATTGTGGCTAATTATGTGTTATTAAGTGAGGGGAGACATAGATAAGTTGAGTTGAAAGGGTTGATAAGCTAAAGTAAAGTAATCCTAGTTAGGATTTAGGAACAGGGCAATTTAATAAGAAGTCGAAAAACTTTTTCCTGATAAGCATAAAAAAAAGAATGTAGCCGTATCTTTTTCCTACCTTCGTACATGCCGTTTGACAAAAAGAGAACTAAACAGTTTGGTTTATTTCCTTCCTCCCTTGTAGCCCAGGTATGTGGGCTTTGCAAAAGTGCAAATATTGGTCATGGCTGTCCGGCTACTACTTCACGATACACTCAATACTTTATAAGAGACAAAAAAGGCAAGTACTCCATTTCTATTTTCAATTCATTGTACAAACCAAAATTGCAGCTCTTCTGTCTCTTTGGGTAAGTCGTAAGTACTCTGTGTGATTACAAGGTTTAACAGGTACAGGTCAGTCAAGTCAGTGGAAGTGGAGGAGGGGAAAATAAGTGAATGAATGGATCGTCTTTTCTGGTTATTATCGTTGTTGCAGGTTTTTAGGTAGCTCAGCACTTTCCTCCGGACCTTTGCTGAATCAATTTAATTTAATGACAGAAAGAATTTGAAATTAATTAGTTTTTTACAGAGGCGCCGAGTGTACAAATTCTAATAATTTTAGGGGTTAAATTAGTTGAGCCAATTTTTATTGTAAGTAACTTTATTAACCTATATTTCAGGTCAAGGAACTGCTGACTTCGTTTGGGAAACTGAGGGCGTTTAACCTAGTGAAGGATTCTGCAACAGGCTTATCGAAAGGATATGCATTTTGTGAGTATGCAGACATCTCAATCACGGATCATGTAAGCTTTGTTTTTACAACAAAAGTTGTGGCTTTTACGATGTATAGTATCAACTTTACTTTGTTACAGGCTATTGCTGGACTGAATGGAATGCAGCTTGGGGACAAGAAATTGATTGTTCAAAGAGCATCAATCGGCGCTAAAAATGCTCCCACCGCTGCCATTGGAGCCGTTGCAATTCAAGTTCCAGGACTGAATGTTGGTCTCATAGGAATGGGAGGAGCTGGGCCACCAACGGAAGTCATTTGTTTGATGAATATGGTGACTCCTGACGAACTCAAAGATGAAGATGAGTACGATGACATTGTTGAAGATATTAAGGAAGAGTGTGGCAAGTATGGAATTGTCAGGTATAACTTTCTTTCAGTAAAGATACTCTAAGTAATCATTCTCTCATCTCATTGCATTCTATCTCTATCATTAGGTCACTTGAGATTCCGCGTCCCATCGAAGGCGTGGATGTTCCAGGCTGTGGAAAAGTCTTTGTTGAATTCAATTCTCCAGCGGACTGCCAAAAAGCCCAACAGGCTCTTGCAGGCAGACGTTTCAGTAACAGAGTTGTCGTCACGTCGTACTTCGACCCGGACAAGTATCATCGTAGAGAGTTTTAGTTTTCATTATCACATCATTTATAACCCACTGACGTTAGATGTATGTATATTAGATTTCTTTAGTGTTCATTATTGTTGCCCACAATTCAAAAATTGTTAGTTTGTTATTAGTTAGTTAGCATACATATACCTACATCTACAAATATCTTATATATCCCTCTTCCCTCGGTATCTTTTACTCTTATTTACTCAATAAAGTTCCAAGATTTATATCATCATGAAGCGCATGTTTATAGAGGTTGATGATTCGTATTGGCATTGACATTCATGCACATGCTTATAATTATTAATCGGCAACAATGCATCGTCATTGTCATGCTACACCGAGCACAAATACCAACAAAGATACATCCGAAAAAAAGAGCGTTCACAAATTCCTGCTCACCTTGACTCATCTCAAATGAAACTTGACGTTTAGCCTCTCCTCTCCTCTCTCTCTAAATCGAGTTTTTAATATAATCCTTTAGCTTTAGTTTTTTTTAGTTTGGACACCATGCATCCATATTTTGTGAAATGAAATGATGGTCCTCTGCTTCCATGCGTAAATAACAAATGCATAGATAAGTCTAGGAGAATCTAAATGCGTCGATGCACTGTTGATCCCTTGATATCTCACGGTCAAAAGGCATTTCCTCCCCTCTCTTCCATTTCCACCACCCAATTCAACACCCCATTGTCATTTTCCACCACACCACAAATGGATAAAAAAAAACAATGGGCAGTCATTGTTGCACAACTCCAATACTGGATGAACGGGTTTTTGCATTGCTTTTTGTAGCAGGACACACTGCTAAAATTTGTACTGCAAAAGAGTGGATCATCTTCGTTCTTGGACTATGTCCATGTCCAGTCATGACAGGGATATATGTATCCATCAAGCCAAAGCCAACTCGGCATTCCTGTTTGTTACATTGTATGAAGCACAATTTCATTCGGACCTAATTGAGTATTCATCACTGGTTCTTCCAGTCTCATCACAGTCGCAGAATAGAATGCAAATGCTAAAGGTCTGACCGCAGCATTGAAATTCATCCCCTCTTTTCTTTAACATAGGACAGTGAAAATTTAATCAAGAAAGCAACAATGTCTCAAGACGCCCCATTTGAAAGGGTAATCCACATCCTTTCTTTTCCGAAATTGTCTTAATGTGTTCACAATTTTCTTATTGTATAGATGCTATCTGTGAGCAGAAATGCATTCAACAATGGGAAGACAAGACCCCTGGCCTTCCGAATGGGAAACTTAAGAAGATTCATCCAAATGATGGAAGAGTCCTCGGAGGAAATCATACGCGCAAACAGCTTGGACCTTAGGAAGCACAAGATGGAAAGTATGTAACAAAAATTTGCAAATTATTGCATTCCTTTTATGCTTGTCTTTTTTTGCTCCAGCCATTCTCTACGAGATTGAGGGCATCACTCACGAAGCCAAAGTAGCCATGTCTAACTTGAAGTCATGGGCAGCTCCGGAAGAGCTTCCATTCAACGCTTTGGCAGTCCTGGACAAGGGGAGGATTGAAAAGGTTCCGTTTGGAGTCGTATTAATTTTAGGTTTGTGCATCTTATAAAAGGGATTGAGACGGTATTGTTTATTGATTATTTCTATCTCTTCATTTAATAAGGAGCGTGGAATTACCCGTTTCTGCTTTCCCTGCAACCAATGATAGGTATGCATGCATGACAAGCACATTATGTTGAGTTGATTGTGCTTTAATAATTAATTATGTTATACTTTTAGGGGCATTGGCTGCTGGCAATTGCGTAATTCTCAAGCCTTCCGAAGTTGCCCCAAATTCTGCAAAATTGATGGCACAACTTATTCCACGATACCTTGACCCGGTCAGTATATAAAAATTATTAAAAGTCTGTCGTTCCTTACATTTCTGTTCTTTAGGAATGTTATCACTGTATCGAAGCCACCCCAGCGGAGACGCAATTACTGCTCCAGAACAAATTTGACTACATCTTTTACACCGGGTCGACACGAGTGGGACGTTTGGTAATGCAGGCTGCGGCCAATCATGTCACACCCGTGACTTTGGAGATGGGGGGCAAAACGTACGTATTATAGTCAAAGTACCCAAACTTTGAAGTTGACCAAGCGTCCTCCATTTTTTAGGCCAGTTTACATTGATGACAGCGCAGACGTTGAAATAGCCTGCAAGAGAACCTTGTGGGGTCGTTTTGTCAATGCGGGCCAAACATGCATAGCCCCCGACTACATCCTGTGCAGTAAGAAGGTGGAAAGCGCTTTGGTTCAAATGGCCCCCGGGATTTTGAAGGGGTGGTACGAAGGGGATGCTCAAAAGAGCAGCAGCTACGGTCGCGTCATCAACCAGCAACATTGCCTCAGACTCAAGGAAATGCTGGAAGGAACGAGGGGAAAGATTGTCGTGGGAGGAAGGGTGGATGTTGAGGACCTCTTTGTTGAACCAACGATAGTGATTGATGTCCCACACGATGACCCACTCATGCAAGAAGAGATCTTTGGACCAATCATTCCAATTTTTAGTGTCAATTCTGTGACAGAAGCCATTGCAGTTATCAACTCAAAGTAAGTGAAATAAGATGAGCAAATGTCCTCTTTTTACAAGTCTTATCACACATCTATAGATCCCGACCACTTGCCATTTATGCCTTTTCCAAAGTCCAAAGAGTGAACAAGGAACTTCAAGACAAGACCCTGAGTGGTGGAGTTTGTCTAAATGATGTCATTTGGCACTGCGCCTGGAACGGGTTGCCATTTGGAGGCATCGGTAAGGGGGATACATGGGGGCACTGTGAGACTTTCTGTAACTAAAACCGTATAATTGTATAGGAGAATCTGGGATGGGAGGCTATCATGGGAAAGTCTCCTTCGACACTTTCACCCACCGTCGCAGTGTCCTGGACAGGTCTATGAGTCGATTGAGTGAGAAACTTGGCGAAGCAAGGTACGTCATACAGAAAGATCATACAAGCTTTCATTCTCACACTATTTTTTTGCAGATATTGTCCATACAACGACAACAAGATGGGACAACTCAAGCTTATCATTCGTCACTTTCTCAAGTTCAACATCAGATTTACACCCATTATATCGCATCTCATAGCACTCTGCATTGGGGCAGTCATTGTCGCAATTTGCCTCCGAGTTTAAAAGCCATACACACAGACATTGTAATTATGACATGTCAACTCCTCTTCTTGCAATTTTGAATAAAATTTTGGTATTCTTTGCTTGGTTAACACTTTCAGATATTGTAATTCGTTAAACCTAATTCTTAACAATAGACTTATCGTTTATTCCAAAAGAAGGACGAGGACGCAATATGTCGCATTCGTTGGGTGATGGAACGTCTATTGTGCTGTTCTTGTAAGATATAATTTCGCCACTCCTCAGCATCCTTTGGGTCCCTCGGCCTCCAACTCTTCAAGGGTTGGAGTGAAAGACGAAATCGCTAAAAATATATGAAAATAAGAATCTCAATATGACACATTTACTTACTTCGGTCAATGTCGGAGCAGGGATGTGGTACAGGGTGTACACCGCTCCCAGAACGATACTTCCCAACGCCACAACGGCCAACATCCACCCACTTGCCATGGCCAAAGGAGGATACTCCACCCCATTGTAGTCAAGTCTCTGCGTGGCAAGGGCGAAGACGAGGGTGAAGGCTAAAAAGACTGGTATCACAAAGCCCCAGCAACATTTCCAAAACCATCCCAGTTTAAAGCCCAGCATAAACTCGACGTCCACAATGAAATTAAAAAGTCCATAGCACCAAGCCACACCAATGACTTGAAGTGCGGAAATCGAATAGAGAAGGAATGCTCCGCCGAAGTAGTCCACAAGGGCCAGGATGAATTGACCACCCTAACGCACAAATGGAGTCACTAGTCGACATGAGTCTTAATGCTTTGGTTACTAACGGGTGTAACATAGACCAATCCCACGGCACACCCAAAGCCGCAGATGCATAGAGACACAATCCATTCCCTAAGGTCCGAGTAGTGATCACAGAAGATGGCACAAATGGCCGCGGCACTTGAAGCCACGCTTGATTGTCCCAGTGTGAATAACATCAAGAAAAACACGACAGCTAAGAACTGTGGAAGAAGAATGACTACGTATAAAAGGTGTAAACTTAATACTTCTGTACCTGAGGCGCCCACTCTATCTGGGCGATAGCATTTGGATATGCCACAAAAGCCGTTCCAATCCCTCCATCCTTCACTACAGAATTTATCTCCACTTGCATTTCGTAAGAAAGGTTTCCGAGCAAAGCAAAAGTGACCAGGCCTGCCAGGAGACTTGTGAACGCGTCCACTAGGCAGAAAATCAGCGAGGCTCTGTGGATGTTGTAGTGGAAGGGGTTGAAGGACCCAAAGAAGATGATAGCTCCCAAGCCTGTGGAGAGGGAGAAGAAGCATTGTTCCGTGGCTTCGTACCAAACTGCAGGTTCCAAAACCCTCCCCCAATTTGGTGTCATGAGGTAGCTTATCCCATCCGATGCCCCGGGCATAGTGACCGCTTTGACAAGAAGGATAAGGAGGACGATGTAGGGAAACAGGGCTGTAAAGTAAGCGACTTTCCCAGAGGATTTGACCCCTTTCAGATTGATCAGATAAATCAGAAGCCAAGAGGCCACAAGGCAGAGGGATAGTTTCCAGTCAGGTTTCCCAATGCCTTTGTCAATGTTTGGGATTTCCTTCAACACTTCATTCCTACCAGTATTTGTAAAAACATGTCTCGCGGTCAAGGTTTTTAAGCAATTTTAGTTTTTTACTTGAAGAAAAGTTCAGCCATGGTTTTTCCGCCATGGTCAATGACGCCAGGTCTAAGGGATGTCCCATTGCAGTTCCCCACACCTGCCCAACTTTCCGCACACACTGACCAAGGCAGAGGACTTTCAAAGGAGCGGACGCAGTAGTACATGGAAATTGCCACAATGCTGCAGTAGTAGGAAAGCAGGCAGATTGAAGTCACCATCGTGCCAAACCCCACTCCTTTAAACAATGGGGCACAATCCCACACCCGCACCTACGGGATAATTAGAGGAGTTTCCGGTTCATATAACTTAAATGACAATAAAATGAAAAGATTACAGAGTTTCTGGACCCAAACTGCCCTAAGCAAAGCTCTAAAAAGTAGACAGGTCGTCCAACAAGGAAGAGGATGCAGAAATAAGGGACCAGGAAAGCACCCCCTCCATGCTTACTGACTGATACTGGAAATCTATACTCAAAATATGCATGCCGTTGGTATGACTACGCTCATAGTGTCTGTAAGGCCGTACCTCCAGATATTCCCAAGTCCAACGGATACAGAAATGCATGAAAATATAAATTCCCATTGGCTTCCCCATTGCTTTCTGTCCGAGTCACCATCCCCCTGCCCACTTTTATCAGGTACAACCTTTGTCACCACTGATGTGATGACTGAAGAGGATTTCCGCTACAATATGAAATTTTGTTAGATGCCCAAGGGTGCACACTAACCTAATGCTTAACCTCCTGTCGCCCATCGCTGGAAGCGTCCTCTTCGTCCACTTCATCAATAACTGGCTGGATGCTGATGATGTGGCTGATCACACTACTCCTCCTTCTACTATTACTGCTACCCTTGACCAGACTGCTATTATTATTGTTAATAATACCGTGGGTATTATCAGGGTCACTGGCAGTTATTGGGGTCTCATTGCGAAGGGTGAAGCTTGTTGCCCCGTCGACGTGAAACGTAAATTTTGCCATTTTTTAATGCTACTCCTCCAAAAGGGGCAATGCAACTCTCACGATTCCTTTCTCTGTGAAGGTCAATGTGAAGGTCTTTATCTTTACATAAGAGCATATCCATGTTTCCCAAAGGTTTACATGAAAAAATAACGCAATAATGACTGCTTTCTCCAGCGGATGGTGTCATTGCTATGGCAAATATTTGCTTTTACTACATGACAAGTTGAATTAAGTCACTTTTATTTATTTCCACAAAAAAGAAAGGAAAGTACAACGCATGGTAAAATGTATGCCTATAAGTTTAGAGTGAAAGCGATAAACTAATGTTATTTACAACCTAAAACTACATTATTTAGATATTTACAAGGGATTCTCTCACAATCTGACGTAGATAATTCGATATTCGAGCAATCTATTTCCCTAAATCTATAAAAGTTTAATTTTTTTAAACATTTTTTGTCACGCATTTTTTAATTTTTTTTTGCTGAGAAATCTCGTAGCCAAATTAGGAAATTCAGCTTAACTTTCCTTCATCATCCAAACGCCTTAAGTTTATGTATACGCAATAATTGACAAGAGTTGATTAAGGAATGTTTAGGAATCATTGTCGTTCATGAAGATTATAATAGCATAAGAAATCATCCAGCTTTCTAATCCTATTGAGCATTAAAATCACCATTCATTTTGACTTTTTTTCAGAATGAAGCCAAGCTAAAAAGTGTTTTAAGCTCAAACTCCTCCTCTATAATACTTATCCATTATTCTTATTAGGCATTATGAAGTAGTTAGTCTCTATTCTATTCGTTTTTATAAGGGCTCATTTGTTAAGGACTGATAACTTTTATTTGTACCCACGGCAACCCTAATATCTTCACTTTTTTTTAAAGACCTGATTCGTTTCGTTTCATGTGTCAACAGTATTGCATCATTTTACGTTATTTTTTTTTTAGAATTCTGACTCGTCGTCGTTGCGGCGGAAGAACGTACTTTTGACAGTAATTTAAGTAATTTCTGTCTGATTATTAATTGAGAGACAAATTTTTTTGTAAGGTTGTGCTTTTTTCATTCGAAGGTTTAGTTAGTCTCGAGCTTTAATAATGAAAGAACGTTTATAAGAGCTTATATAAATGCATTACACTTTCTCTTTCTCTCTCCTTCGCCATAGCATTCATGATTTCCAATGTCAAATAATAAAATCTCAATTGCACTTTTCTTTTGATTGATTGAATGAAGAATGAAACACGTCTCACATTGCCTCTACTATAGCCTACTTATGCAATAATAATAACAATGTTCCGTAAGGGTCGTTGAGCATTTGGGATAACAGGCTACAGGAACCGAGAGGTATGTATGTATACAGGCAAAAAGGCAGGATTATGGAGAGTTTTTGAAATTAAATGAATTTTGACTTTTGAACAATTTCCTGGCATCAATTCAAAAGGAAATCGTTTGTCTTTCGCTGAGAACTTTTCAATCGAATCAGATACCCTAAGCTTAGCCACCTACATTCAGAGAGACTCAGGTACAGCGTTTGACTTGACAACAATCCTAATATAGCTTAGATTATGCCTCTCTGAATGAATTACTTGACCTAACTAGCAGCTAATTTTTCATTGTCTCTGAATTGTAATTACGGGGGGTGTGCTCACCCCACCCATTTCATATGTTATGTTATGTCATGTGTGCTTTGATTTAGACCGTTGCTGGTATGATGATTTATAAGTGTTTTAAAAGGAAGGCTGATATTAAAGTTTTACTCTCCAAAAAATTCAAGTCCACTGCATCATCACTCTGTCTCATTGCTTATTATTATGACACATATTTAGGCATCCTGTATTATCCGTTTAAAGGTAAATACTTCTTCTTTTGCAACCCCAGAAAAAATTAAGCTTGACCACAAGATTTCTCATTTTTGTATCCGTTTTTTTGTTAAAAGTCCCTTAATTATAGTCTACATCTAAATAGTTTTGCGATAATAATGATCCCTTTTCTAAAGAGCGTCTTAGAATATTTTTGTATGTATGTACATCTTATATGCATTGCATTGAGATCCCTTCTTCAATTATTGGTGGGTTTGGTGAAAGCACGTCAAACTTTCACTTTCCATCAGACAAGAAATGAAGAATCTAAACCTAAGTACCTAATATTTGGCATTTTGCTAAGTAAAGCCACATCAATTTCAAGTGTTACGTAATAATATTCTATAGAAATATATATACAGTATGTATACCTCTGGTTTGGTTAGTTAGCATTGGTCTTACACTTTCTGCCAACACTTTTATTTGGTTTGCTGTCATGGTATCAGAGTACCCCTTTTGACAGTTTTGTTTTATAGTGTGCTTCACACTTTCTCCCATTTCTTCAAAGCTTGTATGTGTGTCTTCATTTTGGTAAAACTTGCTTTCTCTTAGAAGCTTCACTTAACTTATTTCATCTCCTATGACATCTTTTCTTCTAACAACTTCTTGTCCTTTGTTAAGTACATAATTATGGCAACAAGTAAGTATACAGGCCACGCTACAGGTTCCATACTTCCTTCACTCTACTGCTATCTATGCCCTTAATATTAAATTAATTCCTCGCTTGGTGAGTCACTTGATTTGACACAGAGTTCAACGAATCATATCAACAAACATTTGACTTGATTGCATAATTGGTGCAGAAGAGAGAAGACAGAGGAAAGAGAGAGTCCAGAGGGAAATATATATATAATCAATCGGCTACCTCTCCTCTCTCACTTATTGAAGGTAATTTCAGACAATCAAAGACAATATCGATGAGATTGCGACAATATGAGGATTGCGAGTACAACAATGAGGATTTTATACTTACAAAATATTAGAGGCACATGTACCCTTAGCCACACTCTACTACCTAAACCCTAACAGCTTCTTTTTTTCATTTTTTTTGTGATTTTTGGTATTCAGAGATTACCCCATAATATGTATGGTTTTCTTACTAGCAGAAGAGAAAGATTGCCAAGTGTTTCACAATTAAGGTTCATTTTTTACTGATAGTGCCTAATTTCTATTTTGAAGGTAGCCCTTTTCCTTTTAAGTACATATTTTATTGGCAAGAGGTTTTTATTTACCTATGTTCAAGTCTCCCTGATATATATTTTTGTATGTATGTATATGGCCTCGTGTCAATGTCAATATCTTCATGCACACTTCGAATGAATGATATTATCTCGTTGATTATTAATTATTATTATGCTTCATACTGAATACTTTCACTGACTGATTGATTCTTTATGCACACACAGGAGGTGCGTGGGTGTGGCTGAAAAAAGAGAAAGTACAAGAGATACTTAATGCTCCCTCTCTGTCGGATATCAGAGTCAAGATGCATTAATATGAGTCTTCTCTTATCACTTTCCTTTTCTAATTTCTCTCTCTCTCTCAAAATTATAAATCCTTCAAGAAGTCTCCTTAATATGCTTAATTGGACTGTACTTTTTACTTTTTTTCATCACACACCACAAGTAACATTAGTTTATAATACAAATTGGAGTGACTGTCACAGTAAATTGAAAGAGCCCTTGAATCCAAGGTTCAAGGCTGCAAAATTCATGTCGAATTTTGCATGGAGTGGATTTGTCGATTTCTTTACACGTGTGAATATTTCCTTTTTTTGTAGTCGTCTCTTAAATATTATCGTCAGCTTATAGTCTTGTTATAATGAAACAAACCTACAGGTATTATATGACCCCAGAAATATTAGTCGGTAGGAAGGACCTGTGTGTTATTTCTCTCCGAAAAGACTTTTATAGCCTACTCTCAAGTCCCTAACTGAATTAAACCTTAATTAGGTAACTTTAATTGTAGTAGGCATGAAGGTAACGTCTTCTTTTTACAGCTCACAGGAGGGAAAGTACCATTTTTTTGTGTGTTAAATCTAAAACTCTATATACAAACATTCGTGTCCCAGTGCCAGTCGAGTTAAACGTTTTGGCAGTAATGGAGGAGGATCTATCTAGGTATCTATCTATGATGCTTTCACTTCCACAAAAAACAAGTCGATATTTTTTTTGCATATATACATTTGCATGAATGAAAGATATCTTACAGCTATTACTTTCTAAAATAAATCCCCTGTGTGACTCACTTTTTTCAGGCTGATGAATCGTTTTTTTGATGTATGTGTGTTTGTTTGTCAATGTAGATACGTTAATATGTTACGTGGGTATATATTCACAGAGAAATCAGACTGTCATTAAGTTTAAGTTTGCATGCATCCAATTTCATTGAATGAGTAAATGCACATGTAACTTTCTTTTGTAATGTCGTTGCCTTGGTTTCTCTCATTAATGCTTGTTACTTTCTTCTCCCTGTCAAAAAAAATTGAACTTTCGGTGGTGTGGGTGCACTTTTGGTAGGTTCTTACTTTCTCCTTTAAAAAAAAAATGAATGAAACAAAATGCAAAATAAACAAAAGAAACCAAACAAAAAAATCATAATTTTTTACAATATTTAATAATTTTAAAATATACTGAGAACATGAAAGGAAGTAATAATGTAACACGATAATAATAATAGTTAGTACGTTTATAATAGGTAGGAGAGGCACACATCACAC
>JAQIWU010000171.1:0-34204 GCA_034696445.1 Isotomiella minor
ACCTAAGAGTTCTATGGTTTATCAAGTGCTTGATCACGCTTTCAGATGTGTACATCAATACACTAACGCTTACCTAAAAAAATCGACGTTAGAGTTGCCTCCCTTGATGTTCCGATGAGGTTGATTAGAATAAAAATTTAAAAAATAGCACCACGATCTTTAATTAAAACTAGTACTCGAGCAAATAACATTTATGCATATATGCATAGTGAGGATTTGACGTGGGGATTGTCAATGGGATGTCAATTGGGATTTGAACAATGTTCATTTAATCTCTACATTATGCATTATGAAAAGCGTACACATGGATTTATTTAATATGCTCTTCAATTTATTTATTGCCATGTTTAATTGAATGGTGCTCCAAATGGAAACATTGATAATAAATATGTTAACACATTTTGGACGATGGATGTCTCCTGCAATGCAACAGAGATATCATCATGGCATTTGCCTTATCTTCACATTTGTTCATTTTAATGTCATTTTGACTTTAACGAAAGACGATGATGGATTAGCCAAGCCAGCAGTGATAAGCCATTGGGGTGTGGGGGGTAAATAGGTTTTGGACAAAAATTGATGACAATGGAACTTGTCTCTCTGACAACAATTAGCATTGCACAAATTTTAACTGCACTGGATTCATACCTGTATGCCTTCTCTACACTACACACTACGAAATGAAGCTTTTTGAAAATCGTCGTGCATTTATGGTGATGCAGATGAGATTAATTCTCTTGGCGATTTCCATGACCAAGGTTTTGGTAGATTGTTGATGAAGAGGTATGGTATAATGGGGTGTTTTTGTAGCCAGCCAAAGATGAATGGTCATTTGGGATATTATGAGACATCGGTGTTAAAACCACTTAGTTCATTTGAAGAGGAAGGACTTTGTGGAATTCTAGTGCAAGTTGTATCAACATATTTATCCAAGACATCACTCTCGTCAAGGCGACAAGACGACTTGGAAATGAGTGTGGTGTGGTGACAACCTTACAAAAGACCCGTCAATCATTTCCAACGCACTGAACAAATCCTGCCCAACTCATCGTTATGTTTCTCCCACCTGGATTTTGTGATTTTCACCTCTGATTCTTTGGTCTAGCTCTCTGTCTAAATACATAAATTACTAATTACGACAATCTTTCATCACCAAAGCATGTACAGATACATATGTTCATTCATAATTAGTAATCCCGACTTCTGTCACATCAGCAAAAACTGACAACATTGACAGAACCATGCGTCGGCAAGACAACTGTCGCACGGTGCCCCTGACAGTTTACGTTGCCTTATATCAATTCAGTCTTCTCTGACACTCAATCTTTCACTCTGTGTGATGGTCATTGCCATTTTTAAGGAAAAGATACACAGTAGGAACGCTAAAAAAGATATAAAAAAGATATATAAAAGTATAAGCTATAAGAAAAGCAGTAAAAGTAAAAGTAAACTTTTAAAGTGTACTGAAGGTGGGGAGGGGAAAGGTAGAAATAATTGATAATTACAACAATTTGGCAAAAGAATGTTAATTTCGCATACTTCAAACTTTAATGTTTATTATTTTAAGAATAAACATAAATATGGAGAAATAGCATGTTGACACCGCATAGTTTACAATGCCCACTTCTCTTATTTTAGAAGTCTCTTATATTAGAAGTCCTTCACTTTTGGATCCTTTCATGAATGACAGTCCAGAAGAGCCAGAAGAGAGTCCACTAATTGTCCACCAATTGAACTGCGGCTGCTAGCTCCAACTGAACTGTCGCTTGGTTCCCTTGGAATGACCAAAGGGAAGGTGGCTGATGATGAGATTGAAGCAATGCGACGGGGGAAGAGGGGAGGGGTAGCGTAAAACAAATGCTAATCTCCACTCCCCACTTCCTCGTGCCATATCTTCGAAATCCCCCACAATAATTAGCGGGTTGAGTCCTTCTCGGCATGGGACAACGACTCCTTGAACCCCATTAGCGATACCTTTTTTATGAAGCCATTTCCTGGCACAAAATTAATGCTTATCACTTGATCACCAATTGTCACTGTCTATTCCACACGAACGGCAAGGAATTTATTTCCTAATTATCGAAAAAGATTTCATGTAAACAACATGATTCCAGGAGAAGCTGCTTCCGCATCTCGTCGACGTCCCTTGGAGTCTGAGCAACGACTGTGTGAGGACAGGCGAAGGTGCTACGAGACAATGGCCTCAAGAACTACCAAAAGTCAACTGGTTAGGGGTTTGATTACCGGAATTGGTTTAAATATTAGGCCAAAGGACCAAGACCAAAACTTTATTATGTGGAGGAAGGGAGTTGAGAGAAAGAGCACAGTTAAGAAATGTGAAAACCAGTATTTTCATTTCATTTCATGAAGTAATAATAATAATAATCAAGATGTGCTCAGTTTTAGTGCATACATGAGATCCATACCCACCTTAAAAATTACTTGCAGACCTGCGGGTTTGCAAATTTTGAGTAGTGCAGTTAGACATACATGTCATATGAAGAGAAATGTGCATTCCTTTCTTCTTCCCCATGTCAAGTGGCATAGACGAGACTAGAGACCTTATGGACATGTGCCTAATGTGTCGGATAAATAACATAATAATCTAATCGTGCCCCTCTATTCAAGGAATTCGTGGGCAATCCTGTTAAATATACATGCTAGCAATAGATTGAGCTAAAACATTGATTGGTTTGAGTTTTTATAAAGACCTGATGGTAACAGGCAGCTTGGTTGCTTAGAAGTGAGTAACTTTGAGGTTATGACATTTTTGCAAAAGAACAAGACTCTAAAGATGAGATGCAAGAAGATCAATGATCAAAGTCAGTATGATAAGGGTCACCGGATTGGTTTAGCTAGTTTAAAAGTTTACTATGTACTACGAAAGGGTCATTGGCAAGACGCCTCGCCTTGTAAGCAAATAGATATTAGGGGAACAAGACAACGCAACAACTTTGGTAAAACATCAACAATTATCACAGAAAAATGACGGTAATTGATGTTTATTTTATTGGAGTGGATGCTCAAACGCACCACCTTTATTTTAACTTGTTTTAACACTATTGTTTTAACAATTAAAATAAAAATATAGTTGACCAATATTTGTTCACAAATCAATCATCTCCTAATAGTTTTTCACAATGCCCCAAAGTGTTCAATGACTCTTATTTCCTTTCTACTTCCGTCCTAAGCAGGGTTACGTTTGTTGCGGATATGAAGAAGGAATTGACACAAATTTCTGAATTTGTTATCATTTATGACCTATCGCCCATCACATTTTAAAACAGTAAAAAAACATGACACGCATTGTTTAGTTTGGAAATTTTGAATTACGGTTTATTTATTGCCATCCTATTCTGATGAGGCATGAGGTGCTCCTTTAGCTGAGTCGAAGTATAGGCACTTGACAAATTACATTACATCACTCACTATGCGTTATCATTTTGGTTCTGCAATTATTTGAAAAATGCATTTAGACTTTATCCAACATTGCCAAAACCCAAACCAGAAAGAAGAGGAGAGAACGGTGTTCACTTGTTCCGTTCGTTTGCAATTATTTTCTTTAGTCGGTCTTGCAGAAAAAGTTGTTTGACCACTTTGATCAACCTCCCTCCCAACAACTATCAGACGAAATAATGATTCGTCTGAACAAGTATTTATTAGCATTATTATTATGGCAATAGAACCATACGGATCTTTCTTTTTGGTGGCTGACATTCCGTACTTTTTAAACAAAAAGTGTATAGATTTGATGAGGTTAAGGCCTCCATCCTTGCTTTTTGGGAGACATGGTTAACCGGGAGATGACATGTGTGGGAGTGTGCGCCACGGGGAATGATGTTAATAATGGTGCAATTATAATTTTTTTTATACAAAAAACTGTAACAATCGGTGGTGATGATGAACCAGTTTGATGATGGGTCCTTGACATGATATGCTGTTCAGAAAGAAGAGTCTCTATAATGACACAACTTTTGTCAGCCCGAAATGAGCAAATCGTCCTAGGGATACCATCATCATCAAGCTCATTACATCTGCAAAGTGTCAAGAAATTGGAATTGATTTATAGATGTATAGTAGGTCATTTCATCTGAGACAGAAATAATCTGGTCTAATGAACTAGAAATTGCAAATTTGTAATCGGCGGAGAGAAGGAACAAATGACCGATGGCATTGTGTGTGGCGGATGCAAAAGATATTGAAGAAGTTGCGCAAAAAAGTGGTCCAGCAAGTTTCAAATGATGACGGTACATATATATGATGGTGGTTCAAGTCCCGTTACTCCACTTTTCAAATGATATGTCCTCGTGATTATTATGTCATCCACCACCAGTACTTTTAAATTGGTTACTTTATTTTACAGAGGCCCAATAATAATATTGCGATTTCTCTCAAACACAAAAGTATATTATTTAGACATTATATGAACATCAGAAAACAATGGGAAGGACATATAATAGACATTGGCTATTGTACTGAGGCTGATATAATGTCCTTTTTTTGAAACAACGTAGTCAGGCAGGCAAATGATGCGTTCCAAATTCCGAACAATGAACAATAAGCAAAGGGAGTGAATTATAGGAAGTTCTACTACCTTACGTTATGTGAGGAATTTTCATAAACTGACCTTCTTTACCTTTCTCAAAAAAACAGCTTTCTATCGTCTTTTTGACATTTTCTCAGCAAATCGTCAGTATTCAATAAAAAAAATCAAATCTCTTTTCAACTCGTCTGAAATCTGGAAAATCTTTGTTCACTCTCTTCTCTTCTCTTCTCTGAGACGACGGAATTGGGAACTACTGATAGGAAGAAGTGAGGAGGAAGCTCAGGAGAGGGTGTTTTATGACCTTATTTGAACGTAGGTGTGCAAACTATATCCATGCCGACTGCCGTTCATAAATCTCCGACTGTTCATAAACTCCAACCCTCGCCTTCTGCTGCTTGTGGAGGAGAGGTGGTTTTATGAACGGCAGTCGTTCAGGTGAGGAAAGAAAGGTTTGCCTCTCAAGGCGGCTTTTCAAAACCTCTTTTCCGCTTTTCCACTTCTTCTCGCTCCATTCATATTTACTCTCTCTCCAAAAAGAAAAGAAAAAGTCCCATTCATCCTTTCTTTCTTCGAGTAGTGGTGGTGTTTTGTTTGTGAAGAAGACTGATAAAGAAAGGCCCAAAGGGTGAAAGAAAGAAAGCAAGCAAAGTGAGGCCCAAAGGACAGAAAATGATTCCAAGGTGAAAGGCACACTTAGACACACACCGAAGGACTCGAATTAAAAATTTAAATCAAGTGGGGGTTTTGGACAAAAGTGAAAGTGTTTGTTTGTATACACAAAGAAAGAAGGTTTGGATGAGTGAGTGAGTGACATGGGAACTTCTGACGGTATTGTCATAAGCAGTAGTGGGAATGTGGAAGTGACGGATGGAGGTGGTGGTGGGGGTAGCAATGTCATCCCCGGTGGTGCCCTGGTGAGCGGCAAGATGATGGGAGGAGAGAGTATTGGTGGTGGGAGTTTGAACAGTAGTGGGAGCAGTATTGGGATGGATGTGGGGGGTCACAGTCTGACCGGGTTGATGGGGGAGTCCTCCCTCGCCCCCGTATTGAAGTGGAAGAAAGTCGTGGACACTTCTGGGGTGACGCCAAGACCCAGGCATGGACACCGTGCAGTGGCTATCAAGGACTTGATGGTTGTCTTTGGTGGGGGGAATGAAGGGATTGTGGACGAGCTCCATGTCTACAACACGATGACGAACCAGTGGTACTCTCCAGCCGTCAAGGGAGACATTCCTCAAGGGTGTGCTGCCTATGGGTTTGTTGTGGATGGGACAAGGATGCTCATTTTTGGAGGCATGGTGGAGTATGGGAGGTACTCCAATGATCTGTATGAACTCAACGCGTCTCGGTGGGAGTGGAAAAAGCTAAAGCCCAAACCTCCACGACAGCAAGAACCCCCTTGTCCAAGACTGGGACACTCTTTCACCCTTCTCAACGATAAAGTGTACTTATTTGGGGGGTTGGCTAATGAAAGTGAGGATCCAAAGAATAATATTCCGCGTTACTTGAATGACTTGTTCGTGTTGCAACTGTCATCCAATGGACCCGGGTCATGGGAAGTGCCCGCAACGTATGGAAACCCTCCAAGTCCTCGTGAATCTCATACCTGCGTCGCCTACACCAACAAGTTCGGAGGGGAGCCACGGCTAATCATTTTTGGAGGTATGAGTGGTTGTCGACTGGGGGACTTGTGGATGCTCATGACGGACACGATGACTTGGGTCAAACCTTCCTTCTTTGGAAAAACCCCTCTTCCAAGATCTCTCCACAGTGCAACCCTCATTGGAAACAAGATGTACGTGTTTGGGGGATGGGTGCCACTCTTGGTTGATGATGCTGTCAAGACCAATGCTCATGAGAAAGAGTGGAAGTGTACAAATTCTCTGGCGGTTCTCAACATTGACAGCATGACATGGGAAAGCATTCAGCAGGATATGTTGGATGACACGATTCCTAGGGCTAGAGCCGGTAAGCTATACATACATCTCTCCTTGCTTTAGAACATCTATTTATTCCTCTGCTTTCTCCCACTTTAGGTCACTGTGCGGTAGCAATCCACACCAGGCTCTACGTTTGGTCCGGACGGGATGGCTATAGAAAGGCATGGAACAATCAAGTTTGCTGTAAAGATCTTTGGTTCCTCGAAGTAGAGAAACCCGTAGCCCCTTCCAAAGTGCAATTATGTCGAGCGGCCACCAATTTGCTGGAAGTCAGTTGGCTCAGTGTTCCAGGGGCAGAAGGCTATTTACTTCAGCTATGCAAGTATGATCAGCACAAAGACATTCAGAATCCATCAACACCCGGTTCTGGATCCCCCGCTCATAGCCCTTATACTGCCATATCATCCCCAATGCCGATCCCCGTAGCCTCTTCGACTCCCGTTCACACTCCTTCAATCCCTTCAGTTCCTTCGAATTTGTCAAGTCCTGCTTCTTCGACCCCATCAAGTCCTGTTGTTGTCGCATCACCTCATCCAGCGGCGTCTCATCCAATGCTTGCTTTTGCAACCAAAACTGCCAAGCAACCAACACCAGCAGAGACTATTCCTATGCAGACGCCTATTACCTTTTCAGCGAATTCCACACATGTGATTCCAGTGTCACCGGCGCTACCAGTTACTGTAGTTGCACAGCACTCTGCAGTGGTTTCCACGGTAGCCACTGGCGGTGTCGGAACTTCCAACAGTCCAGCCACATTGCCAGCTGCATCCAGCTTAATCTCATTGCCGGCTAATGTTGCAGGGACTGCAAGCAATGCGCTGTTTGCAACTAGAGCGGTTGTTCCCGGTCGTATCGTGACAACGACAACCGCTCCAGTTCCCGGAGGAAGAGGCATCGTACGCGTTAGGGCACCGGTTCCAACCACGATAGCAGTAGGTTCTCCCAGAGCCACCCTCACTGCTTCCTCCATTATCAAGGCATCACAACCTGGTCCAGCAGGGCAACAAACGGCATCTTCCAATTTAGTAGGAATGAATGCCCTGGCAGCAGCTGCTGCTGCAACACAGAAGATACAAACACAGCCAACAACAGTTTCATCACCAGGAGTGAAAGCCATACAATCTGGAACACCAATAAAGATTCAGGGCCTCGGAGGAGGGCAAACTATTAGAATAGTTAATCCGGGTCAGTTGTCTCAAACCTCGGGGATGAAGCAGATCGTCCTTCAAAAGCCTACTGGAACAATGACTGCATCCCAGGTTGCTGGTCAACAGTTGTACACAGTTCTGAAAACAAACCAAGGGCAAGGTGGACAAGTACAGAAAGTTGTGCAGGGAAGCCCTGTTGCAATGCAAGGAAAGTCAGGACCTAACATCATTCGATTGGTGACGCCGGGTGGTAGTATTGTCGGTGGTAGAACCACCATTTTGGCCAATTCCCAACAATCTGTAATCGTTCCGGGCACTTCAGGACCTGGTGGAGCAGGAAACATAGTTATCAACTCCCCTCGCTTTGATGCTGCCAATAAATCCACCATCGTCTTTAGACCAACTGGAGCCATTGGCAGTCGACCAGGTGGGCCTCAATATGTAGTGGTGACTCAGTCTTCTGCATTGCGGAACCTCCAAGGGATTACGACTACCACAATGGCCGCAGGTACCGGAGGCAACGCAAATTTGCAAACCGTCAGTAGTTCCTCAGCACAAGGGGTAAAAATGATCGTAATGACATCAACCGGTACTCCAGTCACGGCAGCAAAACCAATAAACATATTAAGCGGAGGAGCAGGTCAAGGGAAAGGTGTCACATTTACTACGCAAAAGCAAACGCAGTATTTGACGTCGACGGGGCAGTTGGTCACGCTCCCGCAAGGTTTGCTTCCTAGCGGTCAGCAGGTACATATATTTCTCTATAACACTCTTTTTCATAATAATAATAAAAATTGAAGTTTTCACACACTTGGTATTTTTCAGCTTATGTCAGCGTCGGGCAAACAAGTACAGATTCAAATGGCTGGAGGAACACAGAGATTTGCACTAATGCCTAATGCTTCCGGTGGAAAGGTAGATGTAATTAAGCTATAAAAACTTAGGATTTTTTGTTTTACATTGTCTATAATTTTTGATCAAGGTTTTACAAGCTGTCCAAACAATTCAGACGGCCACTGGCGAGAAAAAAATTGTGGTTCTACAACAGTCAACATCTTCAGTAACGGGCCAGGCAGTTCCAAGCGGATTCACTATTGCTTCAGAAGATGCTTTTAAAGCATCATCCGCTCAAGGTGGTCAGATTGATACAAATTCAGCTCAAGGTTGGTGTTGCAATTTCATTTTTCTTGATTTTTGGTTATTCATAACGTTTTGAAAAACAGAGGTTAATGCACAAGAAGCAGATGCATTGGGTGTCAACTTGGGGACTTTCGGGGATACGTTCACAGCAGAGGAAGCTGCCGAATTGATGGGAGGACACGCGGGTGAGCAATTCCAAGGGGAACCTCAGCAACAGACAGGTAACTTTGCAGAGAAAGCGTCATAATTAATAGTTACATGTATGTAATAACACGATTTCTATAAATTAAAGATAACATCAATGGGGAGAACCAGTCTCTAGGTTTGAAAGGTGGTAGTCCTTGTCCATCGGGACTAATCCGTTACACCCACGAATCTACATTCTCATGGTACAACCCATCTAATCCGTGGCTTAAACTTAAAGGAGGTATATACATACTAAATATGTCAATTTGAATTTACATTCATATAAAATGTTTAATTTACACTCCTCTTATTACTCATCAGGAGGTGGTATTGGTGATGGAACAGGGCTTGAAACCGCAGAGAATATGGAAGACTCCTCTTTTGATCTTAGTTTCGAAGAAACTCAAAGATTAGACAGTTCGGGTGGCGATTCAACTGCGGAGTATCTACCAGATCTGAGTACAGATGATTCCCAAAGGTTGGATGTCAGTATGTCATCAGAGATGAGCTCGGATCAAAGCCAAGGGAACTTGGATTCAACAGTTACCAGTATTACAGCAAGCAGTGGGTCAGCAGTTACTGAAGTTCAATCGGACGCCCTAACATTAGATACAAGTCTCTCTGAAATGTCCGCTTCTGACGCTGAGACTCAACCTATTATCACTGACACAAACCAGCTTGCGTCTGAAGGCATGCAGTTTCAGACTACTCAAGTTCTCAATCCGGATACTGCTGCTCTCTTAGTCCAGGGTAGCTCAGCCCTTTTAAATCGAGATACAACAATGACTTTGTTTTTGAATCCACCAACTACCGTCTCTTCAACTGCTCCTCAGGTGACCATGGCAAATGTCGATAGCAACGTGCCTAGTACTGGTTCAGCGTCATTGTCAGTGAATGACAATGGATTGCAGGAAACTTCAGCTCCGATAGGACTGTCTCAACAGTCTGCTAAGCACGAACCTCAACCTCTCCAAACTTCGGCTTCTTACGACGACTTGTTTATGCAGAGAAGATATCCCTTGGAAAATCAAGACCTACTAAAAATGTTGGATGGGTGCTCAGACCCATTAAGTACACTAGCTTCTGCTGCCGTAAGTACCGCTCGTTCAAACGAGTTCAACAATGCACTACCCACCCGCTTGGAGAACAACCCGCTCGGAGGAGATTATGCCTCACAGTTGCAGCTTCAACAACCAGGAACGGTGCCTATGCGACATTCGCAATCCTACGAGGACGAGAAGAAGGAAGGTTGGTGTGACGTTGTGTATACCAAATATACATTGTTTCAAGTTAAGCAGTACTTCAATTCCAACGAAAAGTTGTGCAGTTTCCCTCCTGACGCGGATGTGTGCAGGGATTTGGAATTTATTAAGAAGAGGATTGAATTACAGCCTGGAACAGCTTACAAATTTCGTGTGGCTGCAGTTAATGCTTGCGGTCGAGGTCCTTGGAGTGAAGTAAGCTTGAACCTTTTCTAATACTACAATACTACATATGATACAAATTTACTAACGAGGTAAATCTTGTAGGTTTCTGCATTTAAAACCTGCTTACCTGGATTTCCTGGAGCTCCTTCAGCTATCAAGATTTCGAAAGCGTTGGAGGGGGCTTTGATTTCATGGGAACCACCTAGCAACTCTCAAACATTTGGAGATATTCTTGAATATTCCGTGTACTTGGCTGTGAAACAAGGTGCAGGAACTCAAAATCAAAATCAGGTATTTTTCACTACTTTCCCATTGTTTTTCTCTTGATAACTCTCTACCTTCATACATACAGTTGGACATGAACGTTAAAGCTGGAGCAACAAGTCTTTCATTTGTTCGTGTTTATTGTGGGCCATCTAACCAGTGCACGGTTCCTAACTCGTCGTTGGCCACGGCTCAAATTGACACAACGACAAAACCTGCTATTATTTTCCGAATTGCAGCGAAGAACGAAAAGGGCTATGGACCGGCCACTCAAGTGAGGTGGCTGCAAGGTAAACACGCTTCAAGTACAATTTCAAAAATGACTCTATTAATATAAATTTCATACTTGCAGAATCCGTCTACAATTTTGTGAAACCGCCTTCATCTTCGTCGCCTGTCGTAAAACGTTCGATGGACCCAGCCGGTGGAAGGGGTCATAAGAAAATGAAAATTAATGACGAAAATGCCTAAAACCTACAAAGAGAGCGGAAAACCAACCAATGCTACCTTGTGGAAATTAAATAAGTATTGTTTATGTTTCGTCGGTAGAGAGTGACGAGTGCTCGATTCGATGCCACATACTCAAGTATCATTGATAGAGTTATTATTAGTATTATTTTTAATGTGGCGATGACTACTATAATTTTGATTTTTTTTTAAATTTTCTTTCTACAACTATTTTCATTTAGACAAACCAATCCAAAAATTAATCCCAAAGGTGGTAACATAACCATGAAACCAAATTTTGAAAACTTTATGACAACTTTATCTTATCATGTTTTTTGACTTATCTTGTAGTACACTTAGACCAGAAAATGATGACATTAGGTAGCACACAAGACTTGGTAATAATTTTTTTTTGTCTTTTTGTCTTTACATGTTTATTATAGTTGTTAATTCTTGTTGCTGTTAATAATCACGGTGTTGCCATAGCATATAATGAAATGTCACCTCGTGTAAAATGTTGCGGTCGCAAACCAATAAATGAATTGAATAATAGTACAATAATGAGTTTGTCTATTGTCTTTCTTTTATTGTATAATTTTGTCATTGTTATCCATAATTATTCTTTCATAAATAGATAATCATGACACAGCAGCAGGAAAAATACTGAGTGACTAGACGATTTGATTTCAACAGCAATCGAATGAGATTTTAGAATCTACAACCACAATTTTTTGGTTTTTATGGTAGCATCAAAGAGCACCAATTAAGTATTACGAGTAGACACAATGGCTGAAGGGTTCACTACTCAGAGTTGAAAAGTTGCGTTGCGCAAATGCCGCTTCAGCTTCACACGATTCGAGCCTGAAAATTTGAGAATATCGTCATTATTAGAGACACATTGACACGAATATTAAAAGACGACAGTTTTGACACCGCAGAGCCGAGCCAAAATGCTTAGTTTCCAAACAGCAGTTAAGGTTAAGAAGGGCCACGGGCCACTGTCCAAAAAAGAATGGGCTTCTGCACAACGACCAAGAAATGAAGGCTTTAGGACAAATGTTGTTCTAAACATAAATCTAAACGATACGACTACAAAATTGTCTTAATCAAGTAAGCAAAGACAACCGCAGTCTTACGATGAATGAAATGGGAATTTGATTATTAGCTTTAGGAAAGACAGAGACTTTAAGTACCACTTATTTCTACATGAAGCAAAAAGCATATAGGCATTGTACGAAACTTTTGTGAAAATATAATACCTGAATAAACAAACAAAAACAAGGATAGGAAATCATAGGTCTTGGGGGTTAACTTAGGATTTGTCGTCGGCGGATGGCATGGTGTCCTAAAAACGTGGCTATAAATTGGGATAGAACAAAAAATGGAACTTTTAAGTACTTACAACAGTGCTACTTTCGTAACTTACACAATGCTTACAGTTAAAGGTAACAGCAAAATATAACTGAACTAAAACAGCAAGTATGTATGTCATACAACAAAAATATACCATAAAGATTGTACTTTCGCCTTTCATTACTGCCATATCGTCTTCCCATCATAATCTTTGACGAGATGATATCCACACTGAGCAGCATGTATTGTACAAATATAGAATTATTATTGTGTACGGTATAACCTTTAAATCATTCGTATAAGCCAATAAGAAGCGACAAAGGAATGTCTTGTTTTGAGTGAGAACAACTGAGTACATTGTATATTTGCGTATTGTAGCCTGATTAAATTTGTAGTGTTAACTCAGTTAATTTATAAAAAAAGGAGAGTGTTGTAAGGGTTCACAAAACAGTATAATTTGCATTAGTTGGTTAATATCAGACTATACTCTACAAATTTGCTACCAATTTTCGACCTTAGTTTTATCTTGAAGATAGGTGACAATGCTCTTCACAACGTCCATGCTAGTGGCTTGTCCTCCCAAGTCTTAAAAAAGATCACCAGAATTACATTTGAACCAAGAACATGAAGAACTGACATTGTCCTTATAAGGCAAAGACGAACCTGGTGTGTGAATCTTGTCGTCGTTGATGGTCTTGGCAATGCCTTCCCTCAGCCAGCCAGCATGATTCATCAATTGAAGGTGCTCAAGAAGATCGGCTGCAGCATTCATCATGGAGATGGGGTTTGCAATATTCTTCCCAGCAATTGCGCTTCCGGTATTCCTCGTCCCTGGCTCAAAGATGGCATACTTTAAAAAAGTAAAACAACAGTCATTGACAAACCGAACCACACCATACGAAAAGTTAAGCTAAACAGAAAATAACTCATTTCTTACATCCGGGCCATAGTTCCCTCCAGAGATAAGTCCGGCACCACCAATCAAACCGCACATAACATTAGATACGATACTACCTAAAGTAGTGATAAATGTGAATTAATGAAAATGTGTGATTCTTCAAAATTTAAATGTGCACCATAAAGATTCGTCGTGAGCATCACATCAAACTGGTGAGGATTTGAGACGAGTTGCATGCAGCAGTTGTCGATAATCATGTCATTGTGTTTAATATCCGGATAGTCCTTCGCTACTTCTTTGCTCACTTGTAGAAATAGTCCATCAGCCAATTTCCTGTTGGAAGAGTGAATGCATTAAACCATTATTTTTGTACTAATCTATTACTAACAGTTACTAATGGGCGATGGAATCTTTACAAACCCATAAAATCTAAACAATTACATCGTCATCAAGTGGGGGTTGTATTAGATGTTATATGAAACACCTAAACTCGTTTTTCTTCAAGAGATAGAAGAGAAACAAAATGAATTTGACTTACATGATGTTGGCTTTGTGAATCGTAGTCACCTTCTTTCTTCCATGCTTCTTTGCGTAGTCGAAAGCGTATCGTGCGAGTCTCTCCGCATTATTACGTGTTATGACTTTTAGACACTCAACAACTCCTGGTACGCTCTGAAATATTAGTGGGTTTATATAGTAAAAACCGAATACAGAGTAACCAGAACGTTCTCATTATCCTACAAGGTACCTCATGTTCCATCATCGCCTGAAGGGAGCAAAAGAATATACATTGTATAAGACTTGATTAGTGGTGAAAAATTAGACTTTGCAACAAAATTGTACTTACATATTCGCCTTCGGTGTTTTGACGGACAAGTACAACGTCGACGTTCTTATGGCGAGATGGAATTCCGTCATAGGAATGACAGCGGACAACATTCACAAACAAGTCCAGCTCGTTACGAATGGCGACATTACGAGAAATTATGCTTGTACTTAAGCTTTTCGTTTCAATGTTGCCTATAAACAAGGGGCAAACTTTAGCCATTCAAGCCTTTCACAGCTGCGATAAAAATAACGAAAACACCCCTCACCTTTAATGGCCACTCCATTTCTCCTGATAGACGTGATGGCATATTCTAAGTCATCATTTCCTTCGGTTTGTGGGTCGATGTCGACCACTTCAAAGTCCACTGGGACGCCCGCGTAACTAATACAAGAACAATCAATAACCATTAAGGATGACTGATTATGAAAACTAACCGAAAAACCTCTTTAACATATCCCATCAATTCGGGTCCAATGCCTCCACCAGGGAGCATGGTCACTGTAAGAAAAACAAGACAAAAGTTTGTACAACGCCTCTTCTACAAGCACAAAAGGGTCTTCCTTCTCACCGGTTTGCCTTCCGCCGTACCTGGCTCTAGGAAGAACCTACATTGGATAAAATAGAAGTCATTCAGTCAAAGAAATCAAAGGTCAGCTAATTAATTACCTTCTTGGCCTTGGGGGCCGGAGCGGGCATTGCTGAATATCGTCGTGTCGTCTCTCCACTCAAGAAGATGGGGCCCCCCAAGCCTGTCCCTGACTTTGCAAAAGAGTTCATTGAGAACCATTGCTGCGGCTGAAGTAGCTTGACTAGTTGAATCCTTCCAACAGCGGACATCCTGCCTACAAATGACCATAAACCAAATCAAGTTATTATAGGAGACCTTCCTGAACTGAGGCAGATAGCCTTCGTTGTCCACACCCAGTTCCCTCCCTCCCTGGCATGAATTCCCCCCGTACCTTTCTTTGTAGAGTGAGCTATGAAGCGTTGATGAGAACCTCAATTAAACCCTTGGGTCCTTCTGCTGAAAATTTGGAAGGGAGACTGTCCTCAGCAGGAAATGTTTTAGTTTTTATTTATTTTTCAGTGATGTGATATTTCATTTCTGCCCCAAAATGTATCAGCTGACCACTCCTTTGAGTTTTTTTGGAGGCAATTGAAGAGCGGCCTTTGGTTCGTTGCTTTTCGTTAAAAAAATAAAAAATTGATATTTTATTTTTTCGTCAAGCAGTTCAAAGTCGAATTTTGTTTTCTTCTCGTCGTCAATAGCAGACGTCATGCTTGATAAGGACAAAGGCAGGAAGACGATGGGAAAGGAGAGTTTGAGCAAAGGAAAAAGGATTGTGAATGTCAATGATCAGAAGTCCTCCTCCATCCCTGTGCCACGCAAGGATGATGGGAAAAGCAAAACTAGGAATCAGAAGGGAGGGGTCTCGGATCCCCGTCTGACTGTCGTTGATGAGCTCAGGAGGCTGTCTCGGGACATAATTTCCAGCTTGCAACCCCTGCAACAGAAGAAGGAGGAGGAGTTGTCTGGCCGAGGCAAACCATCACCATCGTCACATTCACGACAGTCTATACCTCTTTGTAGAGCTACCACAAAGCAATGCAAGCAGTCCGCCTCGTCGGCCAAGAACCTGCACAGGATGACTTTGGGGGTGATGGACAGTAAGAAGATCGCTAAGGAAAATGATTTCAAGGAACTCCTTGCGGGGATGAAGTTGGCAAATGCTGCTCTCAGAAGTGTGGTGCGAAACGAAGCAGAGATTCGGAAGGATCTAACGAAAAAGGAGAAGCTGATTGAGAGAAAGTCACTGCCATTGCTGAATGTTTGTTTGAATGAGGTAAGGATTACCATTACCATTGACATCGCGTCCCTGTCTATTTAAAAGTAATGTTAATTTGTAAACTGATTTAATTTGTATAGTTTCATGCTGTGAGTAGCGAGCACGCCAATGTTTGTGCAGTGGCCAATGATCCAAGTAGAGTAGCTGCTAATCGGGAAAGACTGAATCAAGAAGGGGAGGTCCTAAGGCTTAAACTGGAGTAAGGTTTCTTCAATTATTGTGACAGTTTTTACCCTTCTCGTTCTATCGTTTCAGAATCGCAAGATTGCAGAGAATCCAAGACGAAAACCTTCCTGAAGTCACGAAGGAGCTTAAGGAATATCATGAGATTAACCAAGAAGCGAGACGGGAAGTTGAAGAGGCCATTCGTGAGGAAAAGGAAAAGTAATTGAACAGGAAGCGTTGATTTGTACTCATTCATGGATCGTTACTTATTTGTTTTATTAATGTTTTCTAGACTATCGAAGTATGAAGAATTGGGACAACAGTTTTTAGATTTGAGGGAAGCATACATAAAGCAGGAAGAATCTATACAAACACACGAGTGGACTTTATCCAATTTCCGTGGTAGCAGTGGCATCGCCGATGATACAAGTGCCTGCTCCGAGTATTCCTCAGTCTTCTTTGATGAAAGCTTTTTAAAATGAATTAGGAGTCAAATTTCAATGAATGGTAATTATGAAGCTATCTTGTTACAATTTACATGGAATAAAAATTAACTCTAATTATTTGGATAATCCTACAACAATCCAAATAATCCTACAACCACCGTTGCCTTTGTTAAATTGTCGTCGTGAGGGAGGGGAGAAGTGCGAGCGGCGGGCAGAATTGGAACCATGTGCAGAAGAACCGAATGAGCCACAGCTGCAACAGAAGGCCAATCTCGTGGATTCTCACCTTTGTTTCTACGACTCCTAAACGTCTTTTATTGCAATTATCTCATTTTTAAATATTTCGTTGACTGTCCTTTGAAAAAGAGGCAACCTGAGCGTGGAATCAGTTGACTCGTCGAAGCCGAAGGAGGGAATTGTTTGGTGTTCCGTTCCTTAGCCCGCGCTCAAGTCGTCCATGATAGAGGAGGGAAAAGTGTTCATCTTTTGACCTGGTCGCAGTGGAATCCAATCGAACGTTTTATCATTAAGCTATGGCGAGAAACAGAAACGTGCCCGCAAAGTCCGCCGTGGACATTGTTGACTCTTCTTTGGTCGTCGCCACTCTTCAGGGTGAGTTATTGTCGTGTCATATGTTGGATATTGGTGGCCGGCGTCACTTTTTGAGACTGTGTTATTTTTTTGACTCGTGCAGATGTTCTCTTCAATCCTTTGGAAGTGGGTGGGGAAGAGTTTCTTCAGTTGCGAGCTTTCAGACTGGAGAGGATGAAGAAGGAGTTGAATGTTGGGAAAACCTATGAAATGGACTCCGAGGAGGATACTGTGTACTTGAAGAGTTTAGAACCGACCGAGTGGAAGGACCAAGACCACTATGCTGTGCTAGGACTCAAGCACATGCGGTTCAAAGCCTCGGACGATGAAATCCGAAAAGCCTGTAAGTGGTTGACTCATCACAACACCCACGAGTTGTAACATGAGTGGTTAAATTGCGTTTCACAATTTATAGATCGGGTCAGAGTTCTTAAGCATCATCCGGACAAACGAATGGGTGCTGGAGAACAAGTGAATCCAGAATGTGATTACTTCGCCTGCATCGTCAAGGCATTTGAAGTTTTAACAGCGAAGCGACAGTCGTATGACTCGATTGATCCAGAATTTGATGACTACGTTCCTTCCAAGTCTCAGTCCTCAAAGGATGACTTCTTCACGGTAAGTCGCTGTCCACTGTTGTCCGTTTTACATTCTTTGCACTCGAATTGACCACCAATCGTTTGAACCTTTAGGTTTATGGAAAATGGTTTGAGCTCAATTCCCGATGGTCTGTGGAAACTCCAGTTCCTCTTTTAGGAAACGAAAGTACCCCAAGAGAAAAAGTTGATCGATTTTACGCTTTTTGGTACGACTTTGAATCCTGGAGAGAGTATTCATACTTGGATGAGGAAGAGAAGGAGAAAGGACAGTAGTGAGTAAAATTCCAAATTTGATATGTTATCATTAATCAGATATAGTCATGACAATTAATTAATTGTATTCGTAGTCGCGAAGAGCGGCGATGGATCGATAAGCAAAATAAAGCTGCAAGAGCAAAGCTGAAGAAGGAGGAAATGGCACGGATTAGGCAGGCTGTTGATAACGCGTACGCGGTTGATCCTAGAATAGTTAAGTTCAAGGCTCAAGATAATGAAGAAAAACTTGCTAAAAAGCTGGAAAAGAAGAAGACGGCTATGGAAAAATTGGAACAAGCAGAAAAGGTACATCATAAGTGCATGCATGTACTACATCAATTTGCAATTGAATGAATGAACAGTCTGTTACTTATTCAGTTGTTTGAATTTGCGTCCCAATAAATACGTTTTTATAAATATTTCAGTTGCGAAAAGAACAAGAAGAGATAGCAAGGGTGGAACGAGAACGACTGGAAGCAGAGGTCCGGGAAAAGGAATTAGCAGCAAAACGAGAAAAGGAAGCTGTTAAAAAAGTGTTGAAAAAAGAAAGGAAGACCTTGAGAACCGTTTGTAAAAGCAATGAGTATTACGGGGATGACGAAAAGACCAAAGTGGTCAACATGGCTTCCTTAGAAACGTTTTGCGAAGTCCTGGAACTAAAAGAGTAAGCGGATAAAAGAACACATAGGATCCTGTCATAACTTCTGTTCTAAGCTACGTTTTCGATTTTCAAGTCAATATTGTGGCCTTTTGCTGAATTGCCTTTTCAAAGACTAAAAATGCATGTCAAATTGCAAACGATCAGCTTTTACAAAAACGAACTCATTTTTTATGATAATGCAATGAGGGAAATGTCACAAAGAAGCTTGGCATATGTATTGAAGCAATGTGGAATGAACTTAACGTGTTGTTTTCTCCAGGTTAGAGGAACTGAACAAAGGGTTGTCGGCGATGAGTTTAAGTGAAGGGAAGGCTACATTTCTATTGAAAGCGGAAGAAATTAATCGAAAAATCCAAGAGGAAAAAGCAGCGTCTACTCAAGGAGTGAAAGGAATGAACATGAAAGGTGACGCTGTTAACCAAAACGGCAATGTGAATGGAACCCAGGAATGGAGTACTGAAGAATTATCTCTTCTCATCAAAGCGGTCAACTTGTTTCCTGCGGGAACTGTCCAAAGGTATGAAGATGTTTAGAATGCATTTACATATAGTGTACATACAATTGGTTTCTGCAGGTGGGAGGTGGTGGCAAATTTCTTGCACCAGCACAATCCTGAGTGTAACAAAAAAAGATCAGCAAAAGAGGTTCTTGCCAAAGCAAAGGATTTGAAAGAATCCGATTTCTCAAAAAGTAGCCTCAAGGAAGAAGTTAATCGTCAGGCTTACACAGTCTTTGAGCGGACTTTAAAGCCAGACGTAAAAGTGGAAGCGGAAGAAACGGTTAGGGATTCTGGTAAGGCTACATACTAAGACTTGACTGTGGTCTTGTCCGAATATAAAAACTTTTCTTGTTTTAGGTGATATTTCTAAGGCTAAATCAAGCAAAATGAAATCTAAGTCAAATCCTGTCTCATCTACTGGAACTGATCCAGAGGAACCCAAGAGTGAACCTTCAACCGCACCTCCAGTTGCAACAAAGCCATGGACTGCTGAAGAACAGAAAATGTTAGAACAGGCTTTGAAAACCTTCCCTTCATCCCATTCGGATCGGTGGGATAGAATAGCTGAATGTGTTCCTGGTCGAAGCAAGAAAGAGTGTATGGCTAGGTTTAAGGTGAGATACTTACTTAACAAAAATGAAGAAAGTTAATCAATTCTTTTTCCTAGGAACTCGCTGCGCTGATCAAAGCGAAAAAAATGGCTCAGCAAACGTAACGTCGCAGCTTGGCCCCCTCCGTTTTATATCGTTATACTTCTCATAAACGATGATTTTATTTTGACGTCTAAGAATGTCTACTTACACTACCTCCCTTTCGTTTCTGATTTGCATAGGAACTGAACTAAACTTTCCCTTTCTTTTTATCGCTCAGAGTCTCACTGCAATTGTGTACTAAGGACGCCACGCCAGAAGAACTGACTTTAATATTGAAAAAATACTAAAAATAAATAAATACATACCTACATATATAGTGTACAAACGCGGTCTATTTACGATCACACAACATTTTCAGTTGCCCTACATTACTCGTAAAGAAATGCTTCTAAGTCTTCATCAGTGTACTCCTGCTCCCCTTCAATTTTGTCCACTTCCTCAGTCGGAACCCCATTCTGTTTCACCCGTTCTCGATCCTCTTTTTGTTTTCGGATTCTAACATCGCGCGGCGTTTCCCATGTTCCTGTTGCATTCTTCCCAAACATTTCTAATGAAGTAGAAAGCATTTCATGACAAACAGACTCACAAGAAAATACCCCCGAATGTGGGCGATGGATGTTTTCTACCACTATACTTTCCCGCAGCAAAAATGAACACTCGACTTTTGACCTGACTACTGTTGGGGAAAATAGAGATAGCAAACCTGCCCACCCACAAATGTCTTCTAAACTTACCCGGCGTCATAGGAAATTTTTCGGCTTCGTAAAGCCGTCGATCTTCACACTTGGCCAGATGCTCCTCAAAGACTTCCTTGAGAAACTGATGACTCGAATTGTATGGACACTCCATATACTTGGCTCTCACTTCAGCAGGTAGGGCCTAAAAGATAGACGTTCTAAAATTACTTTCCCAGGAAGCGGAAAGACGCAGGACAAGATGAAGAGGAGAAGAAATAGAGACAGCTACTCCTGTTCTCCGCACATATTTGCATGTGACCGTAACGCTAACCTAAGGGTGATTTAATGGTACTTACTCGTAGCAACAAAAACCACCATATGCCCTATAGTGATATGGATATTTACATACGTTGCTATTGGAAAAAAATGACCCGATAGGGTCTAGACACTGACTTTCGGATCGGGCTCATCTTCGAACTCAGACTGGGATATACCCTGATACGTATTCCTGCCAAATTTCATTATAATCCGTCCAACCGTTCGGACGTAATCGTGTTGACGGACGGACGGACGGACAGAGTAAAAACATAATATCCTTTCAGGACATTAATTACGTACCTTAAAGCATCTGTTGATATGGGCAATATAGGATCCAGTTCCAATGGAATGAGACTCATTGTATGGGCAAACCTTTCTCGACCAGATTGTAAGAAGCTCCGTCGACCTTCCACAGGGGACCCCGTGATGCATCTTGATCTCTGGCTCTCCACTCATTGTAAAGCAGACTCGAGTAATGAGTTAATTAGTATCAGCAACCACCCGCGATCTGATGACTGACTTCTTGAGTGCAGGAACTTATGTTGACACCTTTGGAATGAATTATTATTCAAATCTGAATTATTTTATGACAGATGAGGCAGAGAATAAGAGAGGGATGAGATGAGATGAGGCGAGACCCACAGGCAAGGCTGATTTGACTCTTTCTTCAATCTTTTCCCCCGGTTTGCAATTTTTTATGTCTTGCACGTTTTGACATTTTTGAGATGAGCTCGCCAAACGCTTGTCTCTCCTTCCCATTCACTCACACGCATCAAGGATTGATTGATTGAGGCTGAGGCATGGGGTATGTTGACACAGTTCTGTGCAGAGCAGACAAACAACTGACTGGGGGTTTTGGTTGTGCAAAGCAAAGTCGCTGTTCTGTTCTGTTCTGATCACAGACAGTTCCCTCCAATTAATTACCGGCAGTCTCGTTTTTCAGAGACTGCATGGATGATGATGAATGGTATGGAAACTAGAACAGGATGGAAAGGAAAAAAAGCCGAAGAAATTCCTAAAAGTCTCAAAAAATCTAATAAAATAATTTCAAAAAAAAAATATGTTGCTGGGGTGTAAAATAAAATGATGGGTAGTTCTTAATCTTGTCTGCTGTCTGCAATGTCTGAAATCTGTGAAAAAACAATGAACCACGTGTGTATTTCATGGTAAGGTTGATTAGCATTGGATAACATCATTAACTTCCGCTTTATAGACAAGAGATTAACAAGCAATCATCCCCAGTAAATGAAAATAGCATTGTACTTTGCATAGATTCCTTTCTTGCGCTCCTTTGTTATTCCCATAAACACCAAAGCGTTGTTGTGTGTAATAGTTTGAGTTATGACCTAGTCACATCTAAAAATGGCAAAGGACCTTTCCATGTCTCTCTTTACATCAGTCCTGCTGTAAAATTAATGAAATTCCTGGTTACAAAGCTGACGACAAGTGAACCAACATCTTCCGGCAACATAGGTTTGTTTAGGTCCCCCATGCATGCACTTACAAAAGAGGCACCATAAATAATTCATTAAGTCCCAAAACTGATTGCAACTTTCCATTGATCTCTATTGTCCCATTCGTGTGTGAACTTGAGGTAACGAAACACAGACAGACCTTCCTTCCCACCAAAGGAATTGATGTAAAAAGGGCATCCATTGTAACGAGGAGGTAAGTATTACGAAACAAACAATATGAATCTGGGTTTCCTGGGTGCAAATCCAAAATATAGTTGCCGAGTCATTCAGTTCAGTGGCCCATATTTAACAGCGAGATTCATCCAGCTTCCTTAACTTGAAACTCGTCAATAATCTCAGCTCCATATTTGTCCGCTGTGTGAAAAAAGACAAATTAATTAATCATGCCCATTTAGTTGGCTAATCTTGAGATTAGGAATTAGGAGCATTTTAGCTTATAGCTACATAGCATAATACGTTGGAGTGTGGATGATGTGATTGAAGAAAATTAAATGAATGACACGCTATTATTTTTCCTTTTCTATGATGGTCACTTGTTGTTGGTTGAAGGATACTTTGTTGACTTTGCATACTGCGGGCAAGGCGCATGCATGATGCATGAAACATTGGTGAACTAAGATCAAGGCAACGCTTTTGATAGTTCAAGGGACCAATTTCATTGTTTACTACTTTGATAATGTTGCTATATTCGTAATCGCGTGCTTAAACAGAGCCTTATTATCTTTATACGACTCAGACATCTTGTGATGCGTCTCTATAAACTTGAATGCAATTAGCTAAGATTGGATTTATTGACTTTCAACAGATCTTGATCATTTTATACTCTTCCCAACCCATCACTGCTTCCATTAACTTCCTGCTGATAAATACAATAGAGGGTAAGCAATACCTAATATAGGTATAAGCTCAAACTCCTTGAGTGAATGCAAGTGAATTCCATCCCATAAATAACATTGTAAATACTTGCACTATTAACAGTGATATTTATTATTATTGATTTTACAATTTGCGGATTTTGCATTCCTATAGATTTGTCGTGTCGATCGATGCTACATAAAATCCAGTTTGCGGACATAAACCTGGATCTATCAAACCACAAACCATGACAATTTAATAAATCCACTTTCCATTTACTTTTCCATTAAAATCCTGTTGCGATTATTATTTGATTTGAATTCAAGTTGTGGTGGTATAACTGGTTAGACTTTTAGGCTGCCTATTGGCTTATGAAAGGAAAATACTGACGAGGGTACAATTTGTGGTTAGTTTTTTTATATCCAGATCCAAAACCCGAACACAAATTTATTCTATTTGAGGCTAACAAAACGATGTTAAAATTGCAAGGAGAAATTATACCACCTAATGTACTTGGGAATTGGGATGCCACTGCTACATTACATGAAAGATAATCATTAAAACCCTTGTCACACACTCTGTGGCTGCAGTTGACAAAAAGTACAAAAATGTGAGAAAGAAAGCTGGAAATGACGTTGATTAAATTTATGACAACTATTCCTCTCTCACTTTTTCCTCCATAAGACACCATTTTCACCCACCACCCAAACCTAATGCTTGCTCGTTCCAAAGAATAAAATTTCTGCAATGCAGCTTTCATCGGGACATTATGAGCACTTCAACATTGTAAAAGAATGATGAAAAAGAGCTATATCATACCCACTTGCATTTTACATCTAGGAATACCACTTTTCCAATTGCTACATGAAACTGACTTCATGAGTCTAGACTCCTCGATCAACATTTATGTAATATCTTCCAGATGAAGACGAATCGTTGTCATTGTTGCTATTTGGGAAGGCTTCAAAACGGAGAGTAATTTTCAATTTTCCATCGCTTGTGTTGTGTCACGAACAAGACAATCCTCTTTTTGATGAGTGTTTGCGATAAGAAGTCGAACTGTGCACACCTGTATGGAATGGGGCAAAGGGAGACGAGTCCTTGAACTTCCATGGCAAAGACGTCTCGACGAGAGCAAAGGTGTAGTATCAAATCTTGACAATGTGCATTTAATCCGTTGAGGAAATAATAATTTGTTGTTATGATGAGGTGTTATTAAGATATAAGTGTAATGAAGCATAACAGCAACAGAAAATGGAATTAACTTTGTACCTCAGCTTACCTGCTTGTTTCTTTTTTATACAGAATTAAAGTATCAGACTTAAAAATTACAGACCTCATGCTGCATCATCGTATCATCCCACAACTTGTGATAGAATCGCATCGCATTGCTTGCGCAGCTTTAAAGCTTTGGGTTGGAAGAAGCTTGTGAGAGAGAGACAAGTTAGTTTGACGGGTTTTGTGGCTATCCTCAACTCTTTAAACACCAGTTCGCTTCAGGGTGTCGTGGAGTAAAGAACAGTTCTTGTGTTCTGCACATGGTTTTCTCTGGTTTCACGTGTTACGTCGTACGAGTCTATGAAGAACCATTAATTAGTTAAAAGCATACCATTTAACTCCAGTGCAACGACGCTGGTGAAGCATTATCGATTTACATGCAGTTGAACAGTAGTAAAGTCACATTCCTTGCCGGTTTTTTTTGCGGTTGAGTGAGACACTGCCAATATAACAACTTTTGAGTTGAGTGACTTCAGTCGACTTTGTTGCAAAAATATTGTTATCAGTTTGACATTGATGATGGAACCTTTGTTGTTTGGCTCCAACACCTCTTCTGAAATGCTATAAATTCCATGAAGATGTGGACAACCTGAGACAGTGTTGATGATTGCAGTCATAAAATAATTTTCCCTTGGGCAAAGTGCGTGTGGTGTGATTGTAGTTCAAGATTGGAATGACATATTATTTCCTAGAGACTCAAGATTTTCTGTAAAAACAAACTTCTGTACTTGACTTTGGCGTGACACCAATTGCAGTGTACTCTTCTTCCTGCGAGGACAGTTGTCATCATACAAAACAAACAGTTCAACATCTCTTAAGTTTTATGTTGATGCTGAAAAGAAGTTGAAGGAATGTGTGCACATGGAGAAGACCTAATTTATGTAACTCTCTGTTAAAATTTTATTTATTGTTATCAGAGTCTCACGCATGAATGAATGAAGAAAAGTGGAAGTGACTGTGGGAGTGATTTGTTTCAGGAATATTTTCTCAGGCAGAATACCAAACAAACGCCACTCTTTCTTCAGAGAGAAGAGAGCAAAAAGGGAAAGCATTAATGCCAAGAAGAAGAAAAGTGTAAAAGGAACAAGTCCGTACTTACCAAACCCAATCTATCTACATTACACATTATTGCAAATTCCTTTCATGCAAAACGAAGAAGAAAATTGAACTCAAAGAAAGCTGGTCCGTAGTAGAGCCTTGTGGGGTGAGGAGAGGGAATCAAGAAAAGAGGAGGGTGGATATGCTTTTACTTGATTCTTAAAAGAAGATTGTGACAGAAAAAGATGTGATTTCTCTGGAAAAATTACATTACGTGCAACTCAAACTCTTTATTACCCCCAAGTTGAAGTTGCGGTACGTTACATGCAAACTTCTTCCTTCCGGGATATCACGCACAAAACTACTTTTTGCACAACATTCCGCACTCTATCTCATACTTTGTACTCGTTCCAAACTTTTAGGCTTGAGAAAATTCTCCCTGTCGCATCCTCCTAAACAAACTCCCCCACTCTATGTGCTATATGTTTGTGGGATAAGTCACTAAAAAATATATCCGACCGACTGACTCTGTGAGCACGTTCTTTCATAAGTGTATAATCATCGTCGTTGTCGTCGTCACCCTTGCTTGCTTTTCAGGAAGCAATATGGTACTGGTGGTTAGTACGGTTTAGTAGTGCCACTTATAAAAACTGCCAACGATACGAAAGAAAGTAAATAGGTGATGTAATTCAACAACGCGGATGAGCAGTGCAATGGAATGAAATGAAAATACGATGCACGCATTAAATCTAATCTGATTGCAAAGAGATGCAACAACGACATAAAAACAGGAGGTAGTAAAAAACAGCAACTCGAGTCCTGACAGGCAGGAAGGAAGGAAGGAAGGAAGGAAGAGGATGGATCAGTGCAGAAAAAGAAGACAAAGTTGAAAATTTGCTGTAGTTGATTGGATCGGAATTCCTGGAGCTAATGTGGAAAACATTCGCATACTTGAACAAACACTTGGGAAGAGATGATTGTTTTTAAAAGTACCAGGTAATTACTTCCTAACATTAATTAATGCCTAATTCAATTAACATAACCATCATCCAAATCCAATTTTTCTCCTTGTCTTCGTCTTCCCCTTAAGCCAATCGCACATCCTATATCCTATGTCTGTGTTCTGTTTCCGCTGATTAGATGGTTTGATCGCAAAAGGTTTTTGGTCTGCTGGCCCTTTCCATGGGGATAATGTGGAGTTATGGAATCTATTCTATTGATTAAATTTGTGAGGTTAGAAGGGTGGGTGCAAGAGGAAGGAGAGGTTATAGATGGGTGGGTAGAAGCAGAGGAAGGCTGTGGGGTGGATGGGGTTATAAATTTACGATAATGTCTACGCAGCTTGACTGAATTAAGTGTCCTCTGTTCTGGCATTCTCTTCACGCTCTCATCTCATCTCGCAACTTCTTCTTCACCACCGAAGAACCCTGTCGTTGTCATTTCTTCTTCTTTATGCCCATGTTGTTTATCTTTGTGTAGTCTTGGTGGTGGGCATCTACATTTTTGGTTGAACTGAAATAGCGAAGAGACAAAAGAAAACAGTCGTCCATTTCATCATTCTCATCATCATCATCGTCATATTCATTATGGCTATCATAAAATGATAACGAGGCTACGGTCTTTTATGTTATGATGAGGCATTGTTATGTCACGCACGCTTAAGTTAAAGACGTACCATAGTCATCAACAATAAACGGACGGTAGGCCTGGCAACACCACCAAGTCTCATCAGCCCTGTCAACCATAATATTGTTTGAAACCAGTAGTAGTGATTGCTCGTGGTGAAATTTGCAATTAGCAGCAGGTTGCCCCTTGTAGCCACTTGTAAGGCTCATTAAGTGAACCAGCTTCGTGTCCGCGCTCTAACAGTTATATAAATACTGTTCTACGACGCGGAAATTGAACCTGCTCCTCGTTGGCATTACTTTTGGTTAAAACCGAGACGAATAAATTACCCGTTGCTGCATCCACCAAACAAAATTTTGACTACTGTGCAGATGAAGACCATTATCGTCAGCAATTTTCAGTATAACAATGGACATTGCTCAAACCCTTGTGTGCCCACTACAGGTTGTTAGTGAAATTTTTATCAAATCAATTTCATCAAAAACTGCTTCCGCGACATGAAAATCAGACTGCATTTAGCATTGGCATCTGCTCCTTCCTTCAGATTGCGGCTGTGCACGTGGAAATGACTTTTGGTCGGAATCTTCGTTTCATGTGAAATGTCCAATGACAGGAATTAGTTTAAGTACTAAAGTAAATTGATCGTTCGTGTATTCTAATAAAAAAGGAAAATGCAGAGTGGTTAGTAGGTAGTAAAGTCCAGTTTCTTCTTTACACCACAAACTTCTATTTTGCATGCTCCTCGTTTTGTTGTTGCATGGACTGACTGAGGTTTTTTTAGTGATAAGACAGAGCGAGGTAACCTTTTGACCTCGAGCTTAAATCTTGCTGAGTATCTGATTCAGCCATTTATTCAACACTTGTTTGACGATTTGTAAGGAGATCATTAAATGGCATCTCTGCATATGTTGAATTATTATATTACCATGTTCAATGTTCGTAAAATTCCTTGGTTACTTACTAGATACTATAACTTAGGTGCACCCAATTCCTGAATGGCAAAATTGTCGGCATGTAAAATATCTCCCAACTTCGGTTGTTAAAATCTTTATTCCGAACTGTGGGCGGAAACAGGAAGGAAAGACGGAAGAAAGCAATATACTCCTGAGGACATAAATGTCTTCTATATTGCTTTTCTGTTTGTCCTCCTAACGCAAAGCTAATAAGCGTAAAAGCAAAAGCAGGAATGAAAATGAGGCGAGAAGCGACTTGAGTGGGAAGCAGAACCAGGGAATAAAATATTCTTGTCTTGCTTCTTCCTTAATTGAAAATCTCAAGTATTATGTTTCAATGTCGTTTAATGCGATAGAATTTGATGGGACATGACATCTTAACTACTAAAGTATCGGATTCAAAGTTAAGTTGTTAGTTGCTTTGATGATGCTGAATCCAATCAGCTATTCTTCTAACATGGATTCCAGAAGGTCCGTGTAGTCTTGGTCTGCATCTCATCCTTAAATGGTCTTACCACAACTAACAACTTGCATATCCTTACATTTCCAAAGTGGCAGGAACAACATCTCTGTTTTTTTTAAAAGTTGCATCGCCAAGACTCTCTGGTGAGACTTTGTGGCTACATTCGTTTTGTTATTAAGCACCGAGTAATGGCAGCTCTCGGTGAGTTGAAAGAGAGGCCCACTTAATTGAATTTTTACCCTTTCCATTGTTACATAATGAAGACGATTTGCACTTGGAGCCTATCTATAACACAACAAAGAAGTGAACCGACTCTTTTGCAACTTGCGCAAGAAAGGCAGAGAGCCTCTTTGTGTGCATGGTAATGGATGGTGACTTTGGAGTTTGTTTGTATTCCACTTTGCACATCATTCTTCACGAATGTAATTAGCATTCTCTTTGTCTACTCTCCCTCATGGGACACAGTGAGATGTATAGGATGAAGGCGAAGAAGTCAGAGTATTATTATGACAGAGACAACGCCAAGTTCAATCTGAATGCAAATAAATAAATTAGGCGGAAGCAGTAAAATTGCATTTATTAGCAACTCCCCTTGGAGCCTTGCGTGCAGTGAAAAAATGGAAATATCATTTCCACCATCCTCCTTTCTGCAATTTCTCTGTTGCCAACCAAAAAACCATTGTAATTTAACCCTAACGTGCACAAAGGACGAGAAGAGAAGTAGAAGTGTTTTTGCATACAATGATTTTTCAAAGTGGAGTTAATGGAACCAAATCAAGGGTTAAGGAAATTGCCGCTATTGCTTTTTATCACATGCACATTCTTCATGTGCCACTCGCTAATGTTTTTTTTATGATACAAGCTATAGCGAACGGCCATCTTGCAACAGGATTGTAATTACTGTAATTTCATGTTGAGTTGAAAATAATTATTGTAAACTTTAGGAATTTCTGTTCTTTGCATCATGTCAGCAATAATATTGCAGAAGACCTTTAGGTAAAGGTAAAAGTGTTAAATTGCATGGCAAATACAGCAAAATGCACGACAAAAAAGAATTTCTTGTTGCAGCCAACCAGTCTATCTGCCAGAGCTTCTCTCAAACGCATCAGGTTTCTTGCTTCTGTTACAGCAGCAGAAAGTCAGGCATGACAAATCGTCAGGGGACCAAATGGACATCATGATACATTTACATTTAAAAGTTGATAAGGAGTGACATTTCTCCCCTTTTATAAATACCATATAAAGGCAAAATTATCAAATTAAATTGACAGCAATTAATGAGAGAAAACTGGACAGTTTGGTATTGCTCAAATCATTGTTGCCTTTTCTTTCCACCCAAGTGTTGGTAGGTAACCAAATTTTGCAAAGGAAGGAACGAGTCCTCACTGCACTTCTTTTTATGACTGACTGACGAGAGGAAGTCGAGAATCGCCCATAATTTTCAAACATGATTGATTGATTAGAATGAGAAAATGTCTGACTACTCTTCAAACAGAACCAACTCGACCAACCAGATATCACACACGCTGCATTTATTGACCTTAATGTTTTAATTCTAATTAGATTAATGTAGTGAGGTTGAATGATGGGGATAAAAGGCCTTGGCTACCCTCTGCTTCCTATAATTAGTGTAGCTCTGCCTGTGCTGCTCTACCTTCTACGAAGAAAAAGGAAGACCGTAGATGATTAATGAAGATTATAAGTCATGGGTAACTCAGAGTAATTTAAATTACAAACATCCCTGGCCGCACACAAAGTCATAAACATTTTCTTGAGTGAACGCACTAAAAATATTTCATAAATCTAAGCCTTGCTCCATTACGGTACGATTTGTACGTCCAATTAAATCAACATTGGAGCCCATTTCTTGGCAATTAAGAGAAACAAAAGAACTACGAACGGAATCCTCCATTATTTTGTTTGGAAGGCTCATTACATAAAACTGGTAGCCTTGGAACTTTGTTAATTTGGAAGAATTGTCTGACTGATGGTTTTTTAACTATGAACTGAGCTGAAGTGATATTGGTTTTGCCCATAGTACACTTGACTTTTGAGTCAAAACAGTGACCACGTTCCAAAGTTGACTACGACGGACCTCTATTTGACGTGTTTGATGTGCCTTCCGTTTCCGTTTATTGACAAAGACGTTTAATCTCTTCTCTTTATTGATAAAACATTTAAAATGCCTTTTAGGGAAGAGGGTGGAAGAGGGATTATTCTTCTTAGAAAATCTTGTAGACTCTTTGATATCATTTAGATAGGCGATGGAATTTTCTTCCACCACAATCCCCCTCGTCTAATCTCTGTTGGAAACATATATACGGTTGGTCGTGTCGTCATTTCTCCGGGGTTTTGTGGACCAGAGATGAAAGTGGGTAATGCCATGGTATAGCTTTCCTCCACTTCTGGCTATCATCCTTTTCACTTCCATCCTCCGTGGTTCTGGCTGTGTGTATAATGATAATGATATTACTATTGTCTGGGTGAACTGAAGCCTTCTGATGATGACACTGATAAGTTCACAGCATAAAGAAATAGACAACTTGAAGCAACATCCATCAACCTAAGTAAATGGACTGAAGAAGGCAAATATGGAAAGCTTCATATGAATTTTTCTGACATTGACCAATTTAATCCTGCCCACTTTGTTTTATCAAGATTGAAAGTCTCTGAAGTCTTTGCTCAAGGAAAAGTGCTTTTGACTAGGAATAATGGTCTGATAAGGAATTCCACCCTACAATCTCTGCTCCCTCACAGTCCCTTCAATTGTCGTATAGTACCCTCGTAGTTTAAGACACTTCATTCAAGCATTGTGTGTAGTAACACTTAACCATGAACTGTTTTCATCCAATTGAAATTATTTGAGCTGTTTGCTTAAGTAAGGAAGAAGTAGGAGTACGAGTAATAGGCAGCACAAACAAATTAAAGCAATCTGAATTGAGTCAATCAAGTCTTTGCATAACTTAACTTTTACGACCTACACTCTTTTATCTGCCTGTGGTCACCTACGAGTCATCAATTATTTGGATGTTTGCATCTGCACTGTCCAATAAATACCTTTGTCATTGCCATTTGTTTCAGTCTTTTGGCTTTAACTTTGCTTCCGATCCGATTAAGCGTGAATGAAGGGGGGATAGGCTTCGATGTAATGAAGGTCATTGATCAAAGTGTAAACCAACAGTGGCAGACGAAGCACAGGAGGGGAGAAACAACCATTGATTTCCGTTCAACGAAGCTTCATTATTAAAGAGAACAATGGGAAAGTACTGGACTGGGTAATTTATTCCCCAACCTTTACCTCGTCCACCTATTCCGGTACTCCTCCTCTTTCTCTTGTTATTTCTCAGTCAGTAGAATTGGAATTAAAGTATTGGGTCAAAAGAAATTACAAACTCCCATCATAAATAAAAGCTTTGCACAACTATTTTATTCCATTTCCATCCTTCCTTCCTTCCACCAACAGCAACGACCTATCCCAAAATACAGTCAACTGTGGTCAGTCCACACAAAGTCTAAAAAGAATATGAGAGCTAGGTTTTCTCCAGACACTTGGACTGGATTGGGAGTGAAGTTGATTTGAGAACAGGATACACTTTTAGACTTAGATTGATGATTTGGTTCATTGCATTGCATTGCTGGAGGATTAAAGCAGCCGGCGTCTAAAAGAAAGGCGAAGGATGGGGAGTTGAGGGGGAAATAATTGCAGCAAAGCAGGGAAAACGAGGAGAAAGTGGTTGAAAGCAAACTTGCACTTGTTCCTGCTTTCCTTTTCTACTCTAGGTACATTGCATCACACTTTTCTCTGTAAGTTGACTGATGCTTTTGTAGAAACACATACCAAATTTGTGTTTCAGTTGATAATGTCCATTTTATTCTCCCTATTTTCTCCAGTTACTTTGGTGTGTGGCGTGGAGAAAGAAGAGTGTATTAATCCCAGTTTCTTCCCCGAAATCCCCATTCCAATATCCACTTTCACACTCCTCGTGAGATCAAAATATTATTCTTATGGTGTAAGCAATGTGGGTGTATGACCACGATCAAAAAGAGACCTACTTTATTTTACCTTCTGTTAAGCAGAGAATCAGGAGGATGCCCAGGTCATGCCTCTGCTTCCGACTATAGTATTCTCATTGCAGATGAAATAATTTTCCTTTCCCCGTCCAAATATAAAGCCCAACTCTTTTCTGTAGGACGTTTCCCCCTTGGTTCGTGACTAGAAAAATATCTCTTTACTGCGGTGTTGTTCATGGGAAATCCCTAGCAGTAACTATACGCAAGAAAGAACTTCTCCTAGAAGTTTATCTCTTCGATGCCCTTTATGGTTGTCTTGGTAAGTGACTTATGCCGAGATTAAATTACAATTATAATGTTTGTATTACCTTGTGGGATTGGCTACATGGTTGCCCCTTTCTCTGAAAACTGACATTTGAATGGATACCCCTGTAGTCATTATGCATTTTTATCTGCGGAAAGTAAAAAGCTAAAAATGAGTAATTTTAAAACAGTCTATATAGCCTCAACCAAACAAACTCCTCAGAACCTCAGTAAAATAAAATATCAAAACAATGCACTTCCTGTGGTTGCGTTTTTAAGCACTGAAACTATTTTTCATGTGGTTTGGAATTTAGTGAATACATTCATTTATGGCTTAATGACCAGTCCAAATACTATTTTAGCTCCTACTTCGAAATGCATCACCGTAATCCCTTTTCTTGCATAATCAATCAAATGCCTTTTATTCTCGCATTCTCAGCCAGTCTGACAAAAATTGAGTCACAATCGGCATTCTGATTCTGAAAGGTGAAATAACAGAAAGAAACCCCATTAAAAGACTCCTATTTCTCAGTTCAATGTGGTGTAGAAATAGAAAGTAAACGCAATAAAGTTTTAGTGCACATGTGCTCGTTCGTTAACTGTAACTTATCTTCTTTCACTTCCATTAAATCGTAAAACTCTGGACATTATAAACTCATGATAGTGTTATGGAGGCATTATGTGTCTACTTTACATCACCCACACAAGTTCTCAACCACCACCAGGAGCAATAATGGGGAGTTCGTTGTATGGATGTAGAGAAGTAAACCCATGCAAAGCATTTTATGAATCCAGAACATTTTATGTGGTCTTCATACAATACCCTTTACAAACAGATTCATGGAATTCGCTTTGAGTAAATGAAAGGAGTGTAAAACCACAATAAAATTTTCTAATGCCCGACCAAGTTTTCATTTACAAGTATTGAAATGAGTAGACTCGCTGCTGCTGGCCTCCAAATAGATGTGTGATGAAGTCACTTTTCCTTGGACGAAAAAATTTAATGTCTGTGGTCACGTTTTAGATAAAATCAAGGGGTTCTGTTTCCAAATGCGAACCTTTATGGAATGGATGGATTGCCTCAAAATCAATGCAGCGTAATTTTTAAGGTTTTCATCGCCATGAAATTTCTCTTCAACACCGTCGGAGATTCCTAACTATCTTTAGGTGCCGGCAGACATGAGAAATCTTTAACAATGATCTTACTCTATCAATGACAACTACTTGTATGTTTGTGGCACTGCTAGTTGTCAGAAGGGAGGTGTAAATAAAAAATGCTTATACCTTTATAAAAATGCTTTATAAAGTATAAA
>JAQIWU010000172.1:0-34131 GCA_034696445.1 Isotomiella minor
CAGCAAACTGCAGAGACAACCTTATTTTTAAAAGCATATACATAAGAGTCTGTGTCAGGTGTGGTACAGTTTAGTGACTTTCGCAATTTGTCACAAAAATAATACAGCAGTTTCTAATGACTTATATACAATCAACTTTGCTTTGTTCATCGTTGGAGGCATGTTCTCATCAAATGAGAAGCTTTTCAACCAGCATGCTGGTGAACGACATCCTGATTGCCCTCCCTAAACGTAATTTATGAGTGTCTCTTCAGTCAACTTTTCAATATGTATTTTAGCAAGTAAAATTGCACTCCTTCAATTGAGCTGTTGTAAAGGGAAGGAATGAAACCATTACAAAAAGCGAGGTTGAGTGTAGTGTTCTGTTCTTGGCATGAAATGAGCTGTTGCATTGTTTGGCTTTCTTCCTTATGTGTTTATTGCTAACTACATGTCCTAAATTAATGATTGATTTTGCGTGGAAATCCATAGTGTCTTTTCTAGCCCCTGGTAGGCGTAGGCTGGACCCTCACTTTGACACCATCATTATTAGCTCTTTTGTACTAAGGGAAAGTTATTTGTTATTACGTAAAATTAAATTCTGAATGCTCACAATTGCAGGAGTGCCAAGCCGTCAACCTAAGATCACGTTCACTATTATTACTTTGATTTAAGCGATGCATAATTTATGCTTCTAGTAAATTTTTCCATTAAAGTAATCGCAATTTATTATTTTATCAGCTTCTTTGGTTACTTTTACGCCTCGTATATTTACTCCTTTTCATGTCTACTCTGCTGCCATTATGTATTAAACCCAATTTAGTTCCCATTCTTATGCATGAGTATAGAAATTGCTTTTCTGCATTGTTCAAAAACTAATAAAAGCAAAACCTTTACACCTTCAAAAGTAGAATGTTCAAAATTTGTTTTCTTACAGAACCACTCATCCCACCAGCATCAAAATCAACAATCTTGGAACAATATGGACAATGAAGATGGTGGTGGGCGTCGTAAAAGGTGAGTTCGTCGTCGTAGTAATTTCTCTCATTTTGTCCCCTCCACTTTACGTAACAACAACCAGTTTGGTTTGCATTATTTACACTGCCGTCTTATTGAAGGGGAGGACCGAAAAGACATTAAGAAAAGCTTTATGCATGCATGGTGGCATCAAAACTTTCATTTAAAATCTACATAGCTTCTGCTGTGTGGGCTAAGGCGACAATGCGAGGAGAGATTGTGAAACCTTCCCATAAATTCCTCCTTTTCTCCTTTACTTTTGAGTCTTTTCTAACTTTGTCATTAACCAAGTCTCTAAAATTTTAAGTACAGTTGTAAAAGTTGGTAGTGCTCATAAAATAAAATGGGAATGTCGGAGGTGAAAGCAGAAGCATTTTCACTCATTTAGAATTCAAAGGCACAATACTTGAGCAGGGTCAACTGACTGGTGGGAGGGGGTTACGGCTTGCTTCCTCTGCAGATGTGTCCTCGATGTCAATGTTTACAATATTATAATGAATATTAATAAGGTCGAAAGATGAAGGAAGGTATAGAAAGGCATTCAATGAATAGTAAATGAATGATGGTTTATCCCTCTTAACAAGATCAACGATCATAGGGCTAAAATCTTAGAACATCTTCCTACTTTTCTTTTAATACTTAAAACACACTTTTACCTCTGCCTTGTAACTACGATGACATTTCAGCATGGCATTTAGTGGTAGGTTGCCTTTGTTTTATATTCACGTTATTTTGAAATCATAGAGTATGGTCCGTGAATGACATTTCGTGAGCCGTGAGCGACTATGTAGACGTGAGGTATTCTTTTACGGTAATGGGTTTTCTCGTCTCTCGATTACAGTGAAAATGGTCTTCAGGGATCGAAGGAATACGTAAATGCCAGTGCTGAGATGATGCGTGTCTTTGTTTCTTCCGACGTTAGCAATAACCTGCTGTTGTCAGAGAAAGCCGGAGATTAGGGCACTCTGCAGAGAACGAGAGACTGAAGACTGACTGACTGTCTCTACCTTTTTTTATTGCACGGCGGTTGCGACAGATTTCTCTCCCCCACAGAACCTGGTGAAAGTACAGCAATTTGTGAAACTCTAGGGTCGCAAAATTAAATTTGGTGGGGACTGATTACGTCTGAGAGCCTGCTTACCGAATTCCCGAACAAAAAGTCCAGGAGCCAAGAAAGAAACCCTTTTCTTTCTTATTTTCTTGTTTGCTGCCAACACTATTATGTCTCTTCACAAATGAAATTCAATTGAATCTGAAGTAAGAGTGACTGATGATGTGACTGTGACTTGAAGCATCACCAACCCTTTCTATGTTCCATTCTATACGAAGCCTATATTTGCCGGAAACTGTTTTAATGCAGTCTTTGGCACCTCGCATTATTTCCTCTTCTTTGTACAATGACGCTTGCTGCTGAACGAGACCGTGCTTGCCCGTACTTTTGATCTAATCAAAAGCTTGCACACTCTCCTCCCTCGAAGATTGCTCCTTTCCTGAAGAAGAGGCGTTTTACTGCATTGCTGATTCCGTCTTAAGTCCGCGTGAATGAATGTAGCGTTTTTTTTTATTATGTTCCATTCATGTCATTCCTCTGCCGAACTGATTAGATACCGACAACCCTTTCTCATTTAACCTGATCAAATTTCTCTTTCCATTCGCACTTTCTCCTTCAATATTTCGTGGAATGTCTTTTTTATTGGATGTCAAATCAACCCGAATTAGGTTTATTGAAGGTGAGACATGGACTGAAGTAACTTCACACGTTTGGACGCTGTGCAGTGCCAAGGATAAAGTTATCTATCTGGTGATGAGAATAATGTTTCTAGCCATAGTGTCCATTCCGGTTGGCAAGAGCGTTTCCAATATATCTTGTAATTTCCGTATTTCGTTGACTCTTGGCGATCGAGAGTGGCTAAGGGGATTTGTGAAAGTTATATGTGGGATCCTTTGTCCGACAGTTTATATTGTGGGCCTGGAATAACGTAACATTTGAGTTTGGGAGATAGCAAATAGCAGCAGAAGTATTCAGTGGTTTGGGTACTGAATTGAATTCAAGTGTGTGGAAGCCTTGACAAGATACAAGGGAATAGAAATCCAATCCCGTCGAATTTGGTTCCTTTTTGTTCTTTTTCTCGTTTCCATGCCCCATTCTTTTACTTCCCATAATCCTACTGGATCCAAAATATCCACATCCTACAATCCTAGCTCGTTTAGTATTTTAAGCCCAAAATTGTCCGCATTCAGAGTTAAGCCTATTTCATTCTAGAAATCATTTCTGTCTCTGGGGACTTTCCCCTATTTCTTTTGATGAGAGGATCATCATCATCCATTCCATTTGCTCTTCTTGCATTTGGTGTACATGATGACGACCCCTGCCTTGCATCCTCCAAGTACACGATGCGTCTCTGTATCCATCTAGAGACCCCTCTAATTTGACTCACAATAACACACGCCTCATTGTCAGATATGGTGTAAGCCCACCAAGAAAGAGCGTGGTGGTGTGGTAGTGAGGAATAATGAATCAACTTTCACCGCAGGCAGGCACCGGATAGTGCCTGCGTCACATTTCTCCCTTAAGCCGACTGAATACGTGCCATATACTTCCTTAATTACCTTTCTACTTAAGCCACATTTCCTCTGTGTCTTGACTAACTAAAAGATGTATTGTTCTTGTTTCCAGGGAAGAGTCAGAACGGGTCAACCACATTTTGTTGTTCACCATATTAAACCCGATGTACCCCATCACCACGGTAAGCTTTACACTTTTCTCTTACACAACTTTCTATTTTCATTCATTTTACCCCACTCAAAACGTGCCTTGTATTACGTCAAACTGAGAGGTTCCATGCTGTTTTAATTTCCACGTGTGTGGAACCATCTGAGTCCTTTATTTTTGCGTCGGAAAGGAATTTGTAGCCTTGGGTGTCGTTTTAACATCCATTAAGTTTAACCGCTCAACAATTTTCCGTTCATAAAAAGTACGATGATTGGCTTAGTTCCGTGATCGACCTAATGGATTTGTGCTACAAGAATAAAGTTGTTCACTGTAGAGTCTATCATCGAGTGACAGGAGGGAGCGGATGTCAGGCAAAAAATGATTGATCTCTTGTTTATTTTATACAGACACACACACGCTGCGCGTCTTGCGTTATCCAAAAATCTGAAAATTGAATTCCTTTCCTTCCTTCGTTCATTCACATGTCCTCCACCCTCTCATCTTGAACTCAATTCTTCTTTTATTTCAGGACGTGCTCCACACCATCTCATCTCCTCACGGGCAAGTGCAGCGAATCGTGGTCTTCAAGAAGCATGGCGTCCAAGCCATGGTTGAATATCCTTTTTCATACAACCAAAAGAAACAAAGCCTACAAAACATAGCATTAATCAAAAGTTTAAATGTCTGCATTGTTCCAACTCGTTTGGTCTCAGAGAAAGTCTACTACTGTGTTGACATTAGAGCGACTGGGGAACCTTCAAAGCAAATGTTAGGCAGTTTAATTTGATTCATTTTATTGAATCCCATTAGGAGAAGGAAACTTTTACATACCTGCAGCCCCTTTCATCCAACTTTTACAGTTTTACGCATGAATAAGCTGGAAGAGGGAAATTCCTGTGTAGACTTTCCTTACACGGGCTTACAGGTTAAAGATGATGTTAGTTCTCTCTCTCAAAGGGTGGTCGAAGGAGGAAAGGGATATATGTAAACGTAGAGAAGAGAGGCAGCAAAAGAAAATGGATGAGTAAATTGCAGTTTTGCTTTCTTCGTTTCGCTTCCCCTCTTCATCCGTTCAGAGGAAGTCAGTCATTTCGTATAAAGAAGATAGGTATGAGGAGAGGACTCTTGGTTTGCATAGGCCAATGTCAGAACTTTGTTTACGAGTTTCTATCCTGAAAGAGAAAGAATGAGGGAAATGTGTGTAGACGAAAGCCAGGTACAGCTTTCTCTCAGCCTCCAGTTTTGGTTCTGATAGAAAAACTCAATGTTTGACAATGATTTCCGGTATCTTTGCTTGAAACTGATTCTGCCTGCAATTCTGATTCAGTGCATGAAACAGGGTCATTTTTAATGCACGTAGTAAAGGAAAATCAAATTATTCAAATTGGAAAGTCAGTCAGTTGTCAATGTTTTGGAAGGGCAGAAGAGACATTCAAAGTAGTTGGACGCGTGGAAAGAATGAGCCAATATGAACTTATTTGGAGAAAGTTGACTTGGCTTGAAGAATGGTATTTAGAGAGTTTGGGTTTAGTACTTGTGAAGCAGCAGCTGTCCTTTCGTTTAGTGGAATGTCAATAGTTGGTTTGCTGATGCGATGCTTTCTTTTTGACTCACTGCTGCAATAACACCAGTGCTCAAATGATGTTTGGTTTCCATCTCCCTTCATACAAAAGCCATAGGGAAAGGAAGCGTCTTAGATTTCTATCATTCTCTGCCAGTCTTTTCTCATTTCATTTCGACTGGGGCACAGATGGCACTAATTTTGTAATCACTTCGTGTTTATCACAAAACTTTGTTGGATGTTCCTTGGTAGCATCGGTTAGTCACAAATGGTGGATGATATTACGCCTTGGTTTGAGATTTTTTATGTTTAGCTGCACTTCTCGTGATACGCTTTGGCATTTCTGGAATCTCCTTTCAGGACACAAGAAGCATAAGATGAAACCCTTATTCAAGTTACCAATGCTACATGAAATAAGAACGGCTTAGGGAAGATGCTACTTTCTTTCATTTGCGCTCCATCGGTTTCATTATTGTTCCCCAGTCCTACTCCTTTATGAGGATCTGTGCTGAGACAAATGGGTTAAAGAAATGAGTAGGGTGAAAGTATGGATAATTGTATTTTTTGTTAAACACCAATGCCATATTACTTGGCAAAACAATTACGACTTTTTTCCTTAACTCCTACACACGTTTGACAGTATTGACGCCGCAAAGAGGGCAAAGGACAGCCTGCATGGAGCTGACATTTATTCCGGTTGCTGTACACTGAAGATTGATTTTGCGAAGGTGAGTCCTTTTAATTTTGTTCATCCATCATTAAGATAAGCTCAATTGTTAGATTCTGATTCTTACAGTAGATGTAGGTGCTTAATAATGAGTATTAGATATTAGATACTACTTCAGCGTGAGTTTGGTTGGTGAGGCCAATCCTTGTAAGCGCAAGGAAAAACTACGAAACAGCGAAATTGGTCATGGGAAAGAAGGACTGTGTTTTTCCCATTGGTGGGATTTTGATTTTAAAGGAAAGTTGTTTGTGGCTCAACTTTATTTGAGTTTCAGTAAAAGTTCTCTCTGTGGTAATGAAGGCGAGGTTGGTTCATCTGCACAATCAGAAAAAGGAGAAAGTTGGGGGGTTCGATTCAGTGAGATTGGAATGAAGCTTAATTAATTCGATGTGGTGCGGTGGATTTGGCTGTAATCACCTCTTTCTTCTGTCGTTGGCGTTACACAGAGGAGTCTAATTCGAAAATGTTGTGGGAGTTCCGAGCAGTGTAATGCTTAGACAAAAGTTTATTAAAGGCTGGTGAGGGAATATTCATTCATTTCAGGGCGGGGTAATTTCATTACCAAGCACATTAGTAAAATCCTTGGGCCTAGTAGTCGTTTCTTTCACTTTCACTTCAGCCAAGGAAGCCTTAAAGGGTAGAATGTAGTAAGAAACTTTTTATCTTACAGCTTTAGAGCATACAGTCTCACTTGAGACGCTTTGTAGGAAGGTTATACATACAATGATAGCGATTTTTATCTGTGACAGGAGAAAGAACGAAAAGCTAATTTTCTCCAGGTCATAAATCAACGTATGATTGGAAATTGATGGAAGAAAGGGTCAGGACGCAGTCTCGTTTGCAGTAAGTAGACAGATTTGAAATGCAGTCGTCGTGTTAGGGAAGCTTTTTGGTATTCCATGTATGTCTTTGTCTTTTGCGGATGCAAGCCTTCGACTGCTTACTTATCTTGCTGGAAAGGAATCCGAGTCGAGTTCATTTCAGTAGGAATAAATAAATGTAACGTTTCTTTCTCATTCATGGCAAACAGTAGTGTGAGGGTGCTAACTGGGAATTTGTGATATGAATTTGAATTCGGTGAAATCACAAACAACGCTGTTTATTTACTCACTCCCTTCTAGGTGCAAAAGCCTTATATAAATCGGTTCCAGAAGATTCTGAGCGGTTATAAGGCTGTTTCCTCACATATTTCCAATAAATTCAGTTGAATGTTGTTTTAGCTTAGTTGTGGGGGTGGTGGTTTAAACCATTGCTAGCCTTGGTGTTGTTGTTTTGACAAAGGACGGCGTTAATTAGTAGTGAAAAGTTTTGTACAAAGTAAAAGCGCAATTTCTCAAACCAGCCACTCTCTTATTTTCCACTACACCCGGCCTTAAAGAGTCAAAAATTGTTTTCCCATATCTATCCATCCATCTACTACAAAGAGCCTGCAACTGACATTTATATGGCTGCTTATAAAAGAAACTTATTCCTGAATTTCTGAGGCAACTATTTTATCAAGAGTCTTGAAACTTGACGTCAATGGACTACTTCTTCGTTCTCAGGTGGTGGTGGTTCGTCTCTAATTCCAAAGTCGGTGGGTGTGTGCGTAGCGTCTTTGTTTTTTGTTTGATGTAAATATTCTCTTGCTTCTGCTCCAGCCATTTCACCATACTTGGAATCTAATTAGTTTCTGCTTTACGATCTCCTTGCTTTCACTTTCACTAACATTTCTGGTTTTCAGCAGGGCCAAGACTAACTGCCTGCTTGAGATGGAATTTGAATTTGAGATGCCATTCTCTCTCCCTGTATCTTTACTGTTTCAAGCTTTATTGTTTTTTTTTGCTTTTATCTTCTGCACCAAGGGGTTTCTCCAGGTTTGTGAAAGGCGAACAGATCCTTGAATTTTAAGCAATTCTTTTTGCGCAGGTCATCCGAAGTTGAGAGAGTTATTTATTTCTAGGTTTGCCTTCTGCATTTGTATCATCCTCTGCTCATATTTCTGACTTTTGATGATGAGGGACTAGGTTTCAAATTCCACCGCATACCTGTCCATCATGCTCATCAGTTTCCACATGTGACAAGCTACAGGACATTGATTCCAACTTCAAAACCCAGCACATGTATGCAATGTGGGAAGGTAGGATGTTGGAAAAATGTCAGTCACCACTCCGTGTGACATGCGAGCTAAGCGGCATTACTGTTTTAAAAAATTAGTTATGCCAGAGTAAGTAGGGTGATGGTGTGGATAAAATTATGGAAACCAAATATGACGGAACGGTTCATAAGTTCAAAGCATGCAGTGCTCAAAGAAAGTCAAGATCAGTCCTATACTTCATACGCGACATAAAATGCTCTACTGACGTGAGGGTAAGGCCATGTCTGACGTTTCACTCTGACAAGCCTAAGGTATAGAGACGAAAGGCAGTGTTCCAAATCGTTGGAGGTTTTCTGTAGAGACAGTCAGCTCAGCTTTTAGCTGATGATAACAGGGTGACGGAATTACGGGATATTTTGTGACCATGCCTGTGGAAAACTCGGATGTATTACGCTACTTTTATGTATTCTTATGGGAGTTTGAAAAAGTAAAAATGTGGAGCCGAGAACAAGCTAATAGAAGTATTGAATTCCTTCTTCCAATTCTTTTTTTGTGATTGATGTGATCCTAATCTTGAGCAAAAGCGACAGATGGGAACCGATAATGGGTTTGCAATTTTTGGCAGCACATTATCCGTGTCGGTTCAATGCAAGAGGAGTAAGCAGACCAGAGAAGATGAAACACTGAGATGAGAATTGGGATAAGACACTTTTAACTAAATGCAGCTACAGTCAAGAGTGGCACTGTTACGAGATAGCGATAGAAGATTGCAAAATTGTCGCCACAACAAAAATTTTGCTATTGCTTAACACAATTTTTGTTTCGTTGGTTTTGCGATGTGGTGGTTAGTTTACTGTGATGTTGTTGTATAGAATTTCGGCTAAGTCAATTTCCTCAAAGATTGGTCTGGTGAGAGGAGAGGGAAAGTGCTCCGTTTTTCGCCTTCGACTAATGCCAAACCAATCAGATTCATTTTAATGGTGAAGGAAGACGTTTAAAGGCTGTTTAAGTAACTGAAAAGCAAACCCAAGAAAATAAACACAGAAATCCATTAACTTTTATGATTTCGGCTCTAATGAAGGTTGGCGTAACAGACTTGAGGAGAGTGTGCTTTCCATTCATAAGACACTCTCTTTAATGTCGTTACCAAAGAGCGGCTTTTACCTCTTAAGCAGCATTTTCATTCATTCACTTCGACAAGAGCATGCTTTTACCTCGCTTATCACCTTTTGACGTCTGATTCAATTAGACGACGAGTTAATGGCACCACAATTAACCTCATGATGAACTGGTCCTCGTTTGTACATTCTAGATATTGAATGCTGTTGTTTTGTTTACCATAACCTGAAATGTTAGCAAGAGAAAGTTGCGTACCAAAAAAATGAACTAAGATGAATCAATTCAAATTGACAATCCGAGTCGTAAGACTCCTTTAATCTTTTTCCTATTTACGCCACCACCCCTCCTGATCCCATTCGACGGAAGGAGTGAGTATTATAACATTTTCTTCTCTCCAGAATTTCTCTTTCATTCCTTCCTCGACAAATCCACTCCCAATAGGAATCTTGATGCTCAATTTACTGACAGCAATAGAGAGCTAAAAGGCCCTAGCTTTTTGACTAGCTCTTACAACACCTCCGGATCCCCATTTGCAGCCCTCATTGAAAGTTTATTCCAACAGGAAGCAAACCGAAGAAAGGAAAATACTAATGCCTCCTTTTGCTTTTGTGATTTCTCACTAAAAGAGGCACTGTTGGACAATTTAAACTATTTTGTTCCCAAGTCTGTTGACAAACCATGAGACATTTTTGCTTTTAAAATGTGCAATAGGAAAAGCTGTTTCTCGCTCCTTCTTTTTGAGCTTTCACCAAAATTGTCCATGATTTGTATTTAGTGTAAAAAGTTGCCCATGACCAGTCGCTTAAGAAAATGAGATTTCAGGCAGGACTATGTGTAACCACTTTGGGAAGTCAAGCCGATCCTTTAAAATTTGTACCTCGTAGGTCACACGCGTCATGACAACTTCCCCCGCAGGAAGAAAAAAAATGATTTACTGCTGCAATGCTAAAGCCGCATTGCTCCACTCTTTGAGCGTGTTTGCCTCTCTTCTTTCTCAAAGTACTATAAGTAGCAATAATGTTCAGTACTTGTAAGCAAAACGGGAGTAAGGGGGAAGAAAAGACTCGGGAGTGAATGTTAAGACAGATGAAATATGACGCACATCACGCTATCAAAAACGATTTAACATCACTATCATGCTTAAGTAGTGAAGAGAAGAGAGAGAGATATTCATCCGTGCGGATGTCTTCTCAAACTCTCCTTTCTCTCCCATCACAGGTCTGAAGTCAAAGAGAAGGATTTATATTCTGACCCTTTATACGCTCAGAACAGAACCTGGGACCATGTCTTTGTCTCATTTTGAAAGTCCATTTATTATCTTGTGAAGATATGAGATTTTGTTCGCTTCTAGATTGTGCTTTCACCCTCCTACTCCACCCATCGCAATGAAAGCTTTGGTGACGAAAAAGTGTAGAATCGCATTCGAATTCCAACAACGCACTTTTTCTTTTTTAGAGCTGCATGCATGAAAGTATATCTCCTGTCAAGTTTCTTTCTCAGTGTCAATAGATGAGGGCTTTGTTCTTTTCTTAGACAACTCTTCTCTCCACTTTTGTTGACTTATGATTTGTATGAACTTTGGAGAAGAATATGCTTGTGTGAAGAAGTAAGAAGAGAGGAAAGAAATTTGATGTGAGAAGTCTTGCTCCAGGATTTGAATCTGGCTGAATAGGAATCCAATATTCGAATTTGGATTATTTAGAATGAGATTTGGAAGTGAATGGGTTACATTTAGATTTAGAGGTTTGAGGCCGTAGCTTTTGGCCCAACCTTTCCTTGAATGCAATGCAATTGGGGTGGCTGCCATTCTCATCCTGTGTGGCTGGATATGAATGAAGAGTTTCAGAGAAGAGAAAGCAAAAGCAAAGAGGAAAGAAAAGTGGGTGGTGGTGGTGGTGGTGGTGGTAAGGTACACATGAAATGGCATAAATCTGATATCTCTTGTTGAGGCGTGTGTTTGCAATGAGGATGGAATAGACTGAGAGAAGAGAGAGTGTGTGGGGAGAAGAGAAAGAGGGAGAAAGGGAAGTAGCAGTTTGGTGGTGGTGGTGGTGGTGGGGGGAAGAGGAGATAGAGGATAGGAAAGGAAGGTGGAAGAGATGATATTTAGAGTTGGACAGGAGCACATCTGTGAGGTATTATATTATACAGATCCTCTGTCTGTGAGGCTCTGGTGGATGGAAATCTGAGGATATCTGTATGTGCCCTTCCGCCCCGAAAAATCAATATCTCTATGCCTCTACTCCATTCTCCCTTCCTAGTTTTGGTAGCTTTCTTCTTCTCCCATCCTTTCCCTGTGGTTCCTTTTAGTTTACTGTATGCAAGACTGAATGTTGAGTCCTCGTTCGTCGTTGAGTGTGTTTCAATTCAACAAAGAGAAGAACTCGAAGAGGGAGTTTGTGGAAGATGACTAAGTGCGACTTCAGGAGGGAGAAAGTAAAACAGAATGATGATGGGTTTGGTTAAGTTTGCGTACTTGTATATGGATGGATGGGTGGGTGGTGGTGGTGTCCTGTGTTGTGCAGTAATATCAACCTTTCATACAGTAACTGATTGACGAATTTGAGTTGGAAAACTTGAGTGGTACTTTTGCTTTTCTGGTGCCCCTACTCTTCTGGGGCCCCATTGTCTTGTACCGTTTTGTCCGTCCATCGGCGATGATTTAGAGTTTGTAGTTTAGTTAAGCACAATGTTCCCTCGGTCTAGATATGAGCTTGTCTGTTGCAAACAAAATTGCTGCTACCTCTACTTTCCAGAATGAGTTTAGCTGACTTTCAATCTGTCCTTGTCTCGTTATCTCGTTTGATTTATGATTTTTCGCATTCATTATTTACATTACTTGCATAGTTTCAGTGGCAATTTAAGTTTTAATTTGGCTGCATATTTTCAGACTATTTTTAGCAGTCATTACATGAGTCGAATTCTTCACGTCGACTGCCCCATGACATTCCTGTACTTGCGAATTTCCCCCTTGGTTTAAATTTGGCATGGTCATCCCGCATTCCGGACAAGAGTCTGGGCGACGAGGAAGGCAGTGGCACGGAGTATATAATTTGTCATTGTCACTTGTCAGTCAACTTGGTTTGAGACGACGGAGTTGCAGCATACAATGATTGACATGGATGGTTTGTGCCCTCTTCAAAAACTGAAACATAGGGTGCAGATGCAGTGCAATTGTGCATATCTTTCCTATTTTTGAGTTTTTGCATAAGTAAGCAAAAAAATGGAAAGAACAAAGCTCTCAAAGACAGCTAACACAGTAATTTACAAGTACTTATGGTGCTATGGGGAAACGTTGCTAAAGGTGAATCGTTAGCATGTAACAACAAAGAGAAAGAGAGGGATATCGGGGAAGCGATTTTGTGAAACATGGGGTTGGTTTAATGACTGACTACATCGAACCTTTAACCTTTTCTTCCTTCTTTTACCAGCTCCCCTGCCTGGCCCTGCGTCCAACTTTCCTGACGAATACACATCACACAACTGACATAGGGTGAACAAACTTGACGATAGAAGAGCCTAAAAGCGTTTTTATTTATAACTATATATACATTCGCTTTGACAACTCAAACTTTTGCGTAGCTTTTTACCTGCTGACGAAAGGATCGCTTTTGACTGTACTGTACTCGTATTTTGGCCCTTAATTCTTGTAAAAAACAAAAGTAAAACATGTAGATTGCGACAAGTGATTCTTTGTGCACAAAGGTTGCTGTGCCTATTGAACGTTGGCAAACGGAAACTTCGTTTAACAAAAAGTTAATTTTGCTTTCTCAGCACATTATTGAGAAAGACGGAAGTATTTTCAGTTTCCTCCGGCAAAATCTGGATGGGGGTTTCTCTCTCAACTATTGAACAAACGAGAGCTCAACAGTTTCCTTTTCGTTCAATAATTCTGACTACGCCAGAATGTGTAAAAGAAAGCGCTAACGCACTCGCACTCTTTGTCAGAAAAGAGTTTTTGAAATTGAATAAAAAGTTGTCTCCGTATCAGTAAAAAACTTTTTTTTTTATGCTAAAGGGGAAAGTGGATTTCATCGATTTATGAAATCATTATTGTCAGAAAATTTTGTTTCTTGCATGGGCTTCCATCTCTTTGATCAATTTTGTTCTGAAGGAACATCATGAGGCTGTCTCCAGAATAAACAGAAGTATCTTGATTTTCGTTTGTAGTCAGCAGGGAAGCTTGTAATTTGGGTGCCCAACTCTCTTTCTTGCACGCTGGGCTTATGACTGCGACAGTCTTCATTTTATTGAAGTTCTGCAGGGTAATAATTCTGAATTCTTTTTGCGATATGACGATGGATGTTTTTTGGCTTTGATGCCATGGACAAGTCTTTTCGTCTGCAGGCAGGATTCATGTTATTTATCGGAATTTGGAATCCACTGGTGTAAAAAGAGAAAAGAAATGCGACGCGTGGGCTTTCTCTGTCTTTCGGCCACTAACGAACTCTATTCATTCATTCTCAAATCTGTTTAGGTTTCTTCAAGTTCAATTGCACTTGAGATTGTTAGGAGGCTTCAGAAGAGAGAGTCCGATTGAGCGATGGAAGTAATCTTTTCCGTTTTTCTGTGTTGCTGCATAGAATCCCTTTCTGTGTGTAAGGAAATGGATGGCTGCGTCAATTTTGTATTTTTCCTTTTGTGTACGGTGAGGCGGAAAAAGCGTAGTGGACTGAAATTGGACATTTGGATGAGTTATTCAACTGTCTTAACGTCTAATGATTTATTCATTCCTCCTGTAGACGCGTCAGGCCAAAACCCAATTAGTGGGGTTCAACCTGCCAATTTGTTTTGCATGCCTTCTTCTAAGTGTAGCAACTGGCAAGCCTATCAATAACAAAACAAGGTTGCGCGTAATCTCCCCTTCAAAAATTCATTGTTCCTCCTGATTGAACTTTCAAGTGGACAAGAAAAGATCTTGCTATCAACGTTGTCAATAATTCAGTTGGACCAAGCAGCTATACATTTCACTTTTTGCACAGCGAATTTGCATTCAACTACATGGTCATATCTAAACTACGATTGTATCAGCATGTTTGTATGCATTTTTGTTATGGGAAAACGCATTTCTTGACGGGAGTAAAAGCGAGAGTGTTAATCCTGTATTTTCTGAACATCGTGAAATGGGGAAAAGTATGAAGTAAGTTACAGATGTAAAGGAACTCACTTTCATTTGTATTGCATTGACTGTTTGTCTGCTGCGGTAGTGGGGAATGCATGGTACGGATGAATGGTGATTCCTTTTGCTTGTCTTTTCTCCATAGTTTACGTGCCATATGGGAAAACAATGAATCCCCATGAAGAAGGATGAGAGAAAGTTCTCAGGGTTTAAAAGTAAAAGAAGTTGGGAGATGTAGTAGGGCTTAAGAAAGAAGGAGGAAGGGAGAGTCAACGAGGAACGTGGGGATTTCATCTAAAACAAAGGGTAACAACACCATGTAGACCAATAATATTGTCTTTGACTACATGAGGAAAGTTTTGGAGGCTGATAGAAAAAATATAGAGTTTTCTTGACGTTTAACTTCCTCATCCCTACCCGTCACGAAAATTTCTCCTATCCTATCCTTCTTCACTTCTTTGCCCTTTGTTAAAATTACGTGAGACTTCTTCGCTGACTGGGAGGTTGAGCGTTGTTTCAAAGTGAAAGCAGGAAAGGAAAGGACGCCAGCTGCGAAGGTCTTGCCAGGTTATTTTCCCTCATATTTATTCTGTATTCACATTTTGTTGACCTCCCAGCTCAGGGAAGGGAAGACTCCTTTTACACAGTCTTTACTAAATTGAACTTGTGAACCTTTGCTATTTTGTTCTCTGTGCAAAATTTATTGAACGCATGAAAGTGATGCGGCAATACTGTAGATCCTCATTAAAATATGAGACTTAAATTTAATAAGAGAAGGATTTAGAGTGACAACCTGGTTTTGACTGAGTTAATTGACACAAGTTAGAAATTCTGTTTCTATCATCTCAGCTCCTTGCTGTTGTGGTTAAGAGTAAGACGAATGTTTACTTACCTTCTGCTGCTGGGGGTACCTGATACTAAAGAACAAAGCTTAGGTTAGTTTGTAAATAAGTTTCCGTGTGTTGTGTTTCACCACAGCCGCTCACCCAGACAAACTTACTTTCTCCTGTGACTGTAATATGCCTACGTAGATACTGGGACTGAATGAGTGAAAGTGAGGCGAGAATAATGCAGAAAGGGAGAAAGACGTGGTGATGCAAGACTCAGCTAAAATGAAACTAGTAAACTCCGACCATTCCTTTTCTGCTGCCGTCAGTCAATGACAAAGACAACTTTGGTTTTACATCCTTTACAAGTCAGTGTAAGTGTAAAGCCAACTAAGGCCATTACATGTAATCCCGGTTGAGAAGACACCAACTCCACCAAGCCTTTCTTTTCATGCTCCTTTGATCACTTTCAAGCGGCTCTTGTTGTGAAGAGAGAGAGCCGACGCAACTTTCACTCACTGAAGTACCTCTTTTAACGGGATTCCATGAAGCTTAGGAAGTCATATAACTGCAAAAATTACAGTTCTCCTGTATTTTACTCACTCTCTCTCTCTTTTTCAACCTGTTTTTAATGAAATACTTTTTGTCTTTAATTACATACGTTGTTACCCCAGACATCGGTGGTGGGAGGTAATAATGCACGAATGAAGCCTATGATGTATATAAATCTAGAAATATGTCAGCTTTTGTTGAGGATTTTTCGTCCAAGGAGTTGTGACGCTTCGGAGCGTCACGTACTTTATTTACCACTTTCTCCTCTGCCTTGAATGTTCCTGAATTGAATGAACACGTCTCTTTTAATGGAAAGACCCCCGTGATGCCTTATTGGAGTCCGAAACACCCTCCCTCCCGAAATAAATCTGATATGTTCACTTCCACAGCAGGGTTGCTTGGCTGAATTGGATCTCCAGGATTTGGCAATATATATTGGTTTCGGTTTCGTTTGAGAAAAGTGCCTGGGCCAGGCAAAGTGGAAAATCTAAAAAGTCTGAGCTGTTTGCATGACCGGGCAACACGAAAGTTCTCTTCTATAGTAGGAGTACAATTATAGTCGTAGTTTACCTGATTGCTTATCAGGCGCCCAGGGTGGAGCACTCAAGCAATTCATTCACTCACTCCTCCAAAGCCATGTCGACAAAGAAAGAAATGAGTGTGTCTGTTGTTGTAGAAACTGAAAAAGCACAGGAAGTTATTTTGGAAGGAAATTATCTCAAGAAAAGAAAAAAAAGCCTAACGTCTGTTCTTGTAAACTCTGCCGTTCATATTGCAATGAGAAAGATATTACCTGGCTTGAAAAGACAGTAGAGTAAAAAACGTAGTGAGAAACGTCAGGAACATTTCCCATTTATTCTTTTCCTCTTTCATTTCTCAATCCCAGCGTTTCACCATTCATTTCACGCGGACCCGTCCGTCCACCTCCACTTTCACTGGTTTATGTACCTGTGAGTTGTAGACGGACGTACTACCTGATCATTATTTATTGAGAGACCGTTTCTTCGGTTTCGGGGCGGTGGAGAGTAAAATTGGAAACTTATGAGCTGACCAAACGAAGATATGGGCTTCTCTACAACATTGTTTGTTACTAAACGATGCTTCCTTTTTCTTTTGGTTTATTCACAACCTCGTCTCTTGAAGGGAATTGCCTTTTCCCATGCATTTTGTCCAGAGAAATTGGAATATTACCACATACCATGGAACAATCAAGTGAACCGCATCCACTCATGGTCTTTTTAGCTGCTCCTTCGTTTACATTACCCTGGGCTCTCTGAGACTCTCCTACTTACAATTGCCCAAAGGTCTGCCAGGAAGGAAAAAGAGGGTTGTTTTATTGAGACTATTACCAGAGAACGGAATGTGAATCCGAGCTCCCGCGGCATGAGAGAAAGAGAATAAATTGGCTAATAGCTTCTACTTTCACCGGATGGACGTAGGAAGGATACACTGCTCCGGTGTTGTTGTTATTTTACTTTCTTCGCCGATGAACAAGGCACATGTTCACTGGTTCCATTCAGTGATTATTGGGATGAAATTAATTGTTTATTGATTGCTTGTACTCTCTTCTGTGTATGCGAAGCGAGGAATTGTGTGTATATCTGCTATCCCATTTCCGGAGTCCGGGGCATGTTTCTGTTTCTTCCTTCCCGTCTAGGATCGTGGAAACAAATATTTTATCAGGAGACGACGACTCCATCGTTTCATGTACTGATCGGATTTACTGAACGTAGATCCTGATGAATGTGACACAATTTATCGCTTTATTGTAATGTTCTCACATTTACCGGAAACATGATAGAAAGTAATATTGCCCTCTGCACACATCGAGGTTGTAACGTACACAAGAGTTTACACTCTTGCAGAGACTGACTGTAGACGTGTACCATTAATTCCACAGGAGATTGATCTTTCTTTGCTGCCGGCACCCTCGGTAATTGAGTACATTGTTTAATCTACTGTTCAATAAGTCTTTCACTGCTCAATCCAGCCCCACACTGACTTGAGATTGAGGGAAAGCAAGAAAAGTGTAGAAAGAGATTGGGAAGGAAGTGAAAAGTTAACGTTATATGTTTTTTCCCTTGTTTTAACCCTAAGTTTTAGGAGTAAAAGAGTTCATGATTTTCTCAAATGGTTGTACTTATAATCGTAATTTTTCTTGTGATTTGCAGCCGTCAAAGCTGAATGTGTACAAGAATGATAGCGAGAGCTGGGACTACACGAATCCCAACCTGGGTAAGTAATGAAATAAAAACTTTTCTCTATATATGCTTTCTTTTTTCATTGCATGTTCCATTTTTAGGGTTGTCGTAAATAATATTGTTAAGCAAGAAGAGGACTCCTTTCTTTTTTATCTCTTCTACACAAATTCGTTGGTTCGGAACAAGTTGCACAAGCTAGGGTAAATTCTGACTCCTTTGTTTCGCAGGTTTAATTAAAGTAGACGCTATTGTAGCATAATGAAAACCACTTTCTGGGAAATCCTTTACGAAGACTCCTGCAAGGAGCAATAATTGGTTTTTGAGATGAGTGAAAAGATTGGCAAGGATATAAAATACGATTGAGTAGCAGTAAAGACGGGTGTTTTATTTGAAGGGAAGAAAGAATTTTCCATTTTCCTCCATCATCAACAACTTATAAAACAGTTTCCTCGCAATTCCCTTCATTTCGATTTGACTTTACTTTGAGACTACTGAACAAGAAATGAGCTTCAATCTAAAACTCTGAGGGACATAATAATAATGGAGGAAAATGAAACGAATTACCTTTTTACATTTCTCGGTTCACTTCCACCACAGATTGAACAAAATCTTGAATTTCAATTTCGCTGTCTTTGAGATTGAGGAGGAAATACGGCGGAAGTCTATACCTACCTCAGTCGTGCTTATTGTAGCAATATTAGGCAAAGAAATGGAAATAAAGTGCACGGCATATTGACGAGGTGAATCGAATTCAAGTTTCGAGGATTGATGATGAATACCGTGGTGTAGGGAAGGGAAAGTTTTTCATTTCCCTTTTCAAAATACTTAATTCCCTGTTCTCTTAGCAATTCTGGAATTTCTTTCTCTTATACTCTTACAGTCTTTTAAGCAGACCCTGGATACGTTTTTTCCCAAGAAATTGCAGATTTAATGGAAATTCTTAGGTAGGAAAGTATAGGAAAGCAAATTGAACTAATTTTACGTTAACTGTCGAAATAAATCTATCATAATAGCTCTTTATTACATTTATCGATTTTGGAGTAGGATGTTTTCAAAAGGAAACGAAGGGGAAATGAAAGAGGAGAGAGTAAAGCTGAAATTGATGTACCGTTTTTCCTCTGCGTTGCGTACAGCAGAGGCTGTAGAGAAAGCGAGATATCTTTTTCAATGCTTTTTCTGATTATGATTTTGGCTGAGCTGTTTCGGATAGATATGCAAAACCCCTCTGAGTAGATATTTTACTTGGATAAAATCCATTTGATTCCTTCCTCTACACGAGCAGTATGTGTCTGCGTCCTCTTCTTTTTGTGGGAAGAGATGATGAAGGAACTATGAAAAGGCTTTGTGAAGGAGAAGGTGCTTTATGTCCCAGGGATAATATACACTTATGTCCTTTGTCATATTCCACAAATTTAGACGTCAACTTCAAACTTTCACTTTCCTCTTGGCTCTTTTCCCTTTTATATGGATCCATTTCATTCGTTTTAACTTAGTGAGTCCCACGGTGGTAAATGCAGCCGAAGTTGGAGAAAAACATGACTTTTCTTCTGTTCAAGCACATTAGCTGCACGATGGTATGTGCCAGATAGATAGCAGGCGAGAGGAGTTGCCCACATAGATAACCGGTGCGTCAACGTGTAGGTAACGCATAGGTTTTTTGCAGACATTTTCTCTACGGGATGCATCAATTTCATTTGCAATCAGTTTGTGCAGACCCAGCTTTCATCTTGTTTACTCTGAACAATTATAATATGGTAAACCTTTCCTAATGGTTGAGAGTATCAAGGAGAATTGTAGGAGAGGATTGTTGAGAAGTTGTTTAGAGCATTAAGCCTCTGATAGGTTGAGAAATAGTGACTTTGTTCGTTGCCAAAAAAGTTCTAAAGCAACTCTCTTTTATGGAGTGGCGTTTAAAGTTAATGCCAAGGGTAATTAACCCATCCTATAGCAAAGAGGGTGGAAGGGTTACCCAAAATGGAAGCATGGCTGAGCGTTAGTGGAGAAATTTGCATTTTATTTTAGCTTGTACCAAGTCAGTTTCAGTTTATTTTGGTGTTTGTGGCAGCATTGTTTCGTGTTCAATGTTCTCCCCAAAAAAGTAATATTCTTCTACCTCAGCTCTGTAGGTATGTTCGACCTTGGAAATTTTGGATGAAATTAAAGTTGAAGCACCGGTCACGTCGGCATGGATACATTCAGTTATGCAAAGCACTTTTTATAGGGACCAGGCATTCTACACTTCAAAACTCCACCTCCTGTTTTCTCTTTGTGTCTTACAAATTCGTAAAGCTGACCTGGCCCATTCATGTTCCAAGCATACCTACGTTGTAGAAGAAAGTCTTTTACGAAAGAAAAAGTAGATCCATTCGTTACAGAATGTTGCAACGGTTCAAACGATAAAAGTGATTTAGGGGAGATTCACGTCATGAGGGTCTTTTTCGTTTTGTATTCATTCATTTTCTTCGCAGTTTCTCTCCCCGAATTCTTAAAACCAAGCAGCAGAGCCTTGCCCTCCTCCCAGCCCTTTCTCTCCTCGTTGTTTCCTGTGTTTGGCAAAATTAGCTATTAGTGTCTCCTAAAGTTCTCGAAGCCTTCAGGGGCCATGCTTCATGGGTCTTTAATTGTGGCGATTTTGCTTATAAATCCACCTTGGCTACTCCTTCCTTCATTTCTGCTCAATGCCTTACCTATGCTATCTTCTGTACTGTTCTGTTAGCCAAACGAGAAAAAAGAGGCAAATTAGGGCACAGGGACAGGACAGTCGCCAAATCCTATAGACTTGGAAAGGTATGGAATTTACAGAAAGCACAGCTAATAATTAAAATCAGTACCTAAGTCCATCATAATTTATCTCGTTTCTGGATTTTTTAATTCAGAGGAGCATCAATTCTCCGAGAGAGCATTAAAAAATTGTGGATTTGGAGTTCCTGAACTGTTTGTTCAAATAACAGAGTTCTCTTTCAACTGTCAAACTAAGCTCGTTTGCGTGAAGTGAGATTTATTGTTTTCATATAGAAAAGCAAATAAATATTTGCATTCGTTTACTTTGGGTTTGAATGGAAGTTGGAGAAAGTTTGTTCAAGTCTTGTTGTTGGGGTGATGGTGTCATTGCGTTATGATTAAGTCGGAGAAAGATGTCTCCCTTCTTGCATTATTTATAAGTTTCCACACTAACTTTTTATTTATGCGTCTAAATTTGTATGATGATGTGATGAAGTAAAGTCTCATCTTTCTCACAAGTTCAGCTCAGATGAACTTGAGTGTTGGTTTGGTAAACTTTTCAATGATGCTTTGCCACAGAAGAATAACAATTCACGCATAGGGCTTAACGGTTGGGTGGCTAAAGCAAAGGCATCTTATGGTGTCTTCACTCACATCCTTTAATCATTCCAAGTGGGAGAAATAAGCTTCGCTCAGCTAAATCCTTTTAAATTATGCCTACTTTCCTCTTGAAGAATATTAGAATCTTTGGGCCTACACGCTCAGTCAAGATTTTTACGTCAAAAGAGAAAGTCAGCAGCAATGATGATTGCAAATAGTGTTATGATGCACCATGATGATGATGAGTGACTATTATGCTTGCCTTATTTTTGTAATAATCTGCAGTGTGGTATTTTCGCTGTAAGAAAATCCTTTCTTTGAAGAGCATCGATTCATCATTTTCCATTTATATTTCACTCCCCTCTCTTTTACGTTGACTTTGACGTGTGGAGTCCAAAAGAACGTCTTGTTGCTTAACCCTATAACACCCTAAGAGTGTCCTGGCAATGGGCACTGGTGTGTTTCAAAACGACGATTGAGCATCTTAGTAAGGGCATAATTTGATGCAGGATGTTTATTGAAGTATGGTAAATTACCCTCTTCGCAGTCGTCAATCTTCCTCGAAAGAAAGGAGGTTGGTGCATGAACAGGCGGTGGTTATTATGGATGAGTGATTGAGATGTCAATTTTTATTTTCGGGTAACGTCTTGTGTCACGTGGCAATGACGATGTCACAGTGGCATGACACGATAGTGACTTCTACACTACGTATTTTGCCCTTTTTCTTTCTTTGAATAACTCTAGACTGAAGTTGACTGAATACCACATTCGTTGCCAATCCTGCCATTATCATTATGCTGAGTTAATGGTTATGGTATAGAACTCCACCTATTCTCGCCATGGTACAGTTGGTCGTGGATGTTTGTGAGACAAAAGACACGAAATGACTTCGAAGCTTATTTACTTTAAGCAATTTTGATTGGAAAATTCTTTGAGTTTCATCGTCTACATTCTTTCCCCGGCATCGGAACGTTCGATGCTCTCTCTTGAAAAGATTTTACATGAAAAGGAACGAACCAAATGACAGTGCAATGCGTATGTACTTTCTGCTAATTTTAGACCATCGGAATTTAAATTGATGGTTTTGAGATTTTTGGATCAGCAATTTTGGCATAAAGTTAGACAAAAGAATGACTGAGTTGATGAGACGAAAGCAAGTACATACATAAATATGGCAATTGTCTTATCCGTGTATGATTTTTTCAGGTGTTTCTAAAGAAGGAAGACCAGGACCGCTTTTACAGGAGCCGAGATTTGGCACAGCTCCGGTCCCATTCCACCGTAAGTTAATTGTTTCGTCTTTCCTCTTGTCACATATTTCTCATTCTAAAGCACTCGCTGAAATCAACATAAAACTTTGTAATGGCAATGGCATTTGGCGAAAGAGACAGACGGATACACAAGAAAGTGGGATTTAATACTCTTGTATCCTTCCAAATAATGGAGCGTCTCACAACATGATGATGAGCCCCGCGTGGCTGTCAATAATTGCAACGTTTTTATGGCTCCTCTATTTTCAGTTATTGTTTTCCTATATCCTTTCACGCGGTTGGGGGACAAAGCAGATACAATTACCTTCCGACACGAAGCAACTTTTTAGTGATGGATAATGGAATAAGTGTTTTATAATTTATGTCAAAACATAAATGTCAAGTTTCCCTGCAACTGCTAAGTTAGTAAATAAAAAGAAAATTTGGTGAAGTCCTTTGTTGGTGAGGTAGCTTTTTTTACTTGTAAGTAGTTTCATAGTTCCTGGTTTAAGTTTTTTTCTGTGGGACAGAATGATATATGTGGCAACTGATTGTAACTTCCATCTTTTAGAGACGGAAGAAGGGGCTGAAATTGCATTAATCCATTTTCTTCTTCTCTCTGCAATATGTATTTGAGTGGAAGGGGGATAGGTTTCATGGCATGGCACAGTATAATATCTATCTAGACTAAAGGAATTGATGTCTTTGTTTACCATGTGTACCTCAGATTGTAATTGAGCCGGGACAGTGATCTTCGTTTTTCATCGTCTCTTTACCACTCCATTTCATCCCACATTCGCTTCATTACTTTCACTCCTGTCCTCTCGCTCTCACTTTCATCTTAGGTTTTGGATTTAGCAATCGTCCCATTCCCCTGCCCAGTCTAAAGTTTCCTATTGTTGATTACCCATGATGGCATCACCTCTCTCGGAAATAATGGAGAAGGAAGAAGTGTTGCCAAAGTCATCAGTTAGATAACAAAAGACCATAAATTATGGAAAAGAATAGACCCGGTTTTGCATTTGAACTTGTTTTAATTTAAAAAATTCAGAGATGAGACCCAAGTTGAAAGAAGACTCATTCCTGACAATTTCTTCTTTGCGTCTCTTCTTCGCTTTTCTTTTACAGGATAAAAATAGGATTATTTTCTCCCTGTTTTCAAATGCATTATTGTCCTCTATATCCTTCTTCAACTTGTTATTCTCGTTGTACACCTTATGGCTTATTCCTCTCACATTTTTAGGTTTCTCCCCTCTCCTTCTCGCCATATCAAAGAGAGGGGATAGAAAGAAAGGTTTTACTAAAGGCAATAGACAAAAGTGAGTGACATACCTTTGTTCAAATCGTTTTGTTTTCCACCGACGACGGAATTTGACTTGAGTGAGTCAGACCGTACCAAAATTTTGGCACAGAGAAACATTGTACAGTTTCTTTTTCTCTCAAATTTATGGTGAGTGTTTCTGAAATCTGCTTTTTGTAGAGCACAAAAAGGTAGACAAAACTTTGGAAGCACTAATTGCTTTTATTTATCTTGTTTTGTGTAATAACTGGATTTGGCACTACGGTGCTACATTTTTGTCTAAAATTGAAACTTATTGAAGATGATGTTTGTTATGACTATTTTTAAATGTTTTGAGTTTCCTTCTTTCCTCCTATTTTCTGGTGATGTTTCCAGCAAGCATTTTTATATTGGGACAAAAACTTGTCTGAAATACGGTGTACATGTCAACTAGAGGGTGATGCATATGGTAAAATTCTTAGTCATTTCCCCTAATTGTAACAATGTAGCAGAGCATTTGTCCCGAACATTTATGTTGGTTATTTCGGTCTCGGAGTTCAGGGATCGATGGATTAACAACGTGGATTACCTACTGTAGATGATTCTCGTTTTTTTTTGTCTTTTGCTCACAAGTATGTTGGTTGGTTGGTGCTTTTTTCAGTAGTAAAAGTATCAAATTGAAAGCAGACCTGCCTTTTTTGTGACTGTGTAAAAAAAAGTCACGAAAGAGATAGTGCTTTTTCCCTTCTTAAAGATAATACATCTTTTTGTTGCGAAATGGCAAACCCTTCTGAAGATGAAATGAGATTAAAATGCGAACACTTTTATGTATGGAATGGAGATGAAGATCCTCCTTATTTCCTTCAAGTATCTTCAAAAAGTCAGTCGAAACTTGAGACGCAGGTAGAGTCTTGAAAAACCAATATAACTGATAAATTAAACATACTGCAGGGTCATTTAAAGCAAAAATCAATTAGCTTTTATGAGTTTTTGGAAGTTATTTCGCATTCCTTCCACTGGAAAAAGGACCAATTTTAAATGAAAGATTTATGAGTGGCGTTGAGAGAGAATACTAAGGAAAAAGCTATAAACTTTCCTTTAACAAGTGAAAAACTATGTTATTCCACATCACCATTGGAGGTAAACATCTTGGTTTTTTTGTGAAATTGGATTTTTAACATGTTTTCCAACCACGGAAGGAGGAATAAGAAGGTCCCCAGAAGTGAACAAATAAGACTCCCCTTTTATTTCATGCCAGTGAGTAGATATGTCAGGAAGGAATGACCCGTGGAAACGTTTATTCTTTCGTTGTGGTGTGGAGTCTCAGGGAATGAGACAGAGAAAAGGGAAAGCCGTAGTTGTCTCTTACGCTTAGGGACTAATAAACCCTGACATGACGTTGGTCTTGTCGCATAGGAGTGAAAGCATGTTTGCATTATTTATGAATAGAAAGTCAAATTGATTTGTCTTTTTAGCCTCGTGTTTACTACAGGTGAGAATGGTGAAAGGAGGAACGTGAATCGGATGGAAATTGTTCACAGCAGCGAGGCTAAATTCACTTTCACTTTTCCCTTGTCTCACTTCAATGTCCCCAATGTTTAAGGAGATGCATAAAAATAGAAGGAGTATTTCTTGAAGTCGTTTAACTGACTATGACTTTTTTACTTTTACAGGGACGAGTGTGGGTGCATTGGAGCCACCCCCTCCGAGAGGACCAGCTGCCCCCTTTTCAAATGGAGGCAGTGGGGGATATGACAGGTATGAGAATGGATACTCTAGATCTCTTAACGGACCGAGTGGTCCACCGGGATCCACCTCCTACCACGATCAACCACCGCCCTACGACCGTTATCCTTGTGAGAGGTAAAAGAATCCAAAAGTGCTTTATTCTTATTATTCTTTCATTTTTATTCCCTCATATTTCTGGACTTTAATGTGATAGTGCATGATTTACGTGGTCCATATATATATATTTCGCCACGAGGCTCCATATAGGCAGTTGTGTGTACTTGTGCATTCATTATTTACCTACAGTTTTCCTTGTTTTGTGCCATTTTAGACCTTACAGTGGCCCGGCTCCGAAGGATGAGTATCCCTATAGAAATGGGCCGATGAGGTAGCTTAGACTAAAGAGGCACTTCCGGCTTTTCGTATAGTTCCTCATAACATTGCGTTTCTTTTTATTCCCCCCACAGATCCTCTCCACCAGCTCTCTCAGAAATGGGTCCAAGCGGGGGTGGACCGAGACCCATGCAGCAAGGGGCTGTGATGATGGTGTATGGTCTCTCGAAAGATAAAGTCAATGCTGATCGCTTATTCAACCTGTTTTGTCTCTATGGAAACGTTGTCAGAGTAAGGCATTCATAATCCTTCATTTGTAAAGGGACACTTCACACGTTGCTTTATTGACAGGTCAAGTTCCTCAAGTCAAAGGAAGGGTGTGCCATGGTTCAAATGGGGGACTCGCTCTCGGTGGACAGAGCCATGTCAAACTTCAACAACACGTACATGTTTGGGTCAAAGGTTCAACTGGGGTGAGTTTTACAATAGTCTTAGAGCATTATACACCGAAACAGTCACACAAATGCCATCACACACACAGAAAGGTCACACAGAAAGAAAGGTATACTTTACGAAATGCCTGACATGTAAATGCTGACACTTTGTACGTACAGATACTCGAAACAAGCATTCCTTAGTGATGTACAACAACCGCACACTTTGCCGGATGCCAGCCCTTCATTCAAAGGTAATAATCAGCTCCACTATTTAAGTGTGATCCATATCGTCAGAGTCAAGTCTACAGAGACACTTTACTTTATTGTATTGTTTGTACACCCTCCTCACCCAAAAAAAATGTATGTACCGTCCTCATGAATTGAATCTAATGTAAGCCTTGTAATATCTTAATTTAAAGACTTCATGGGCAACAAAAACAACCGCTTTCTCAACCCTGAAATGGCTAGCAAAAACAGAATACAACCACCCACCAAGGTAACACTCCATGTTTCATTCAAATGTCTTACAGTCACCCATACGTCTTACTCAAAGCCAGTTCAGATTACATTTCCTATTAACTCTCAGCACTTTCACATTGCAAAGTTTTCCCACCCAGAGAAACATCTCAACGTACTAACTAACGCCATTATGCTTGTAACAGCAGCCGTTCGCCAGTCGCCCGGAACACGCATCCGTTAATTAATTAAAACTGATTACTTTTTGGCAGACTCTGCACTTCTTCAACACTCCTCCGAACATTGGGGAGAATGAGATGAGGGAAGTATTTCAGGATGCTGAGGCTCCTCAACCCAAGGCCGTGAAATATTTCCAGTCGAAGGCCAAAGGTAACGACTGCATTGTTCTTTTCCCATGTAGAGACCACCAGTAATAAATGATTGCGTAAAGATTTCTCCTCAGGTGAAAGGAGCTCGTCGGGGCTCATCGAGTTTGAATCACTGACCGATGCTGTCGAGGCACTCGGGATAATGAATCACTATCCGATTAAATGCCCAGGTAAAGTGTCCCATCCCAAATTTCAGCATGAGTATGATGACACTATCAATTTTGTCTTTTGTATTCAACAGGAGGAAAGTTTCCATTCATCATGAAGCTTTGTTTCTCCTCATCCAGGAATCCACAGCATCGAATGGACGACCGGGGTAGGAGTGATTGAAGATTGACTTCTGTAGTAGTTTAGAAGAAAAAAGCTCTGCTTTTCAGTGACTTTCACTTTGTCTTCTTTCGTTTCTTATTTATCTTTATTGTTCAGAGCAGTGGATTCGCGTATTCAGTTTCGTTAGCTTTTATAAATTAGAGTTAAAAATGAAAGTATCCTCTCCTGTAAACAATCATCCATGCATAATCACAATGAGATTCTTCATAATATCCTAAAACTGTGAAACTTTCAAAAAAATTTCAAACATTGTTAACAGAAAACGATTGCCATCATTTACTTACCAAGCTACATACATACTTACATGCAGGGACATTTTAAAACGATGACGTTACTCTCCTCACACTTATTATTATTAATTAACATTGTAAAACCACTAGCCTAATACCTAATAACTAGTGAATCTATAAGAAAGAACGGTTGTCTTAATCTGTGTAGCAACCTCCCTACGTTTTAGTTATAGCATAGTTCACTGTTTGTAATATGAGGATTGCACGACGCAGAATTGCGAAAATTGAATTCCAGTAGCGTACATTTAGAATATCCTATACTCTTATCGACATGAACATTTGGTGTAGGTGTTAATCTTATGAATTTTGGAGTTTACTCCATTGATCTGCAACTTAAACATATCAAAAAGTGCTGGAACTTACTTATTCTTCTCTGTTCACTTCCGCCCTTATCTCTTCTTATTACACCTCCTGATCCACCCAATATTCATAATCGGCATGCTCTTTTTTACCCCCTGACGATCAGGTTAACAAGAAGTATTCATGGTTGCCAATGTTTCGTGTAGTTGTAGTCTGAAAGGGCTGAAAAAATCTGAAAAATTTCATTTCTATGACGCCGTTGCCCTGGCCAATAATCCCACAGTATTATCTTACCTGTTGAAAACATTGTAAATTTGTACAAACAAAATTTAGGTTACTCCACATGTTTATGACCTTCCTTAAAATTACGTTGGTTGGACAAAAATCTCAATTGTTTTTTCCCTACTCATGTTCCACAAATTCAAAATGGAGATCACTGTCCCTATAATTTAGACGCGATACATAGGAGACAAGTTTGTGTATAGCGGGGCAATAACAGAGAATAGTACGTAATACAGTTGATTATTATTACAATGTTGAGATGATCTCGAAGAGTTAGTTTTTAGTGACTAGGACTTGTACGTTTTCATGGCTTTGATGGATATCCAGTAATGCCATTCTTGTTTTAACGTTCACCTTGTCTTAACTGTCTAGTGTAGTTAGACCTTCTTTCTTTGTTTCAGTTTCGATAAAGTTTTATGTCCATGTCATGTCGTGATACTCATGATTTTTCGGGTTACATTTTAGCAAGTCAAAACTCATTTCCGATTCCTAGCCGTGATATATGTACCCTTTGTGTTGGTATGATAATTAAGTCAGTTAATTAATTGATTAAAATATGTGAATGAGATTTATTCCTATACGGTTTGTTGTAAGTTGCGTTACGAGGACACGACTTACCAGAGAAAAGTACGAGTAGAACATTTAATGTTATTCTTCTACTTTCCTCTGGTGAATTAGGAACATATCTAGGTTATTAGGCATGGATAAATGTAGACTGTCTTTTTCATGTGTATCATCCCTCTTAATACGAAGTCAAAAAACTTTTTGTACTTCACGCTACTCCGCCGTCACAAAAGGAATGATGGTGGTGAGTGGAGATGTAAAATGAGTGCCAATTAAACGCCAATACATTAATATCTCGTTGTCGTTAAGGAGAAAGCAAAAACCATAGTAGTATAAGCTAAAGACTATTTAAGAATGATGGTATAGGGTGTTGTGTTCCTTTTTAGTGTGGCATGCAAGTTGCGTAATATCTTATTCAATATAACATTTGTTAAAAAGTTATTACTTAAGTAGTTTTTGTCATAGAAACTTAGTTAAACTGAGTAGTTTTACGCAAAATAGACACCTCGTTTGGTTTTTTCAACGTTGTTTCTGTTATCCTTTTGAATGTAATTCATGATTAAGAAATCTAATAAAAATACAGTAAAAGATGATGAGAAACAAACACAGAGTCATAGGGTTTGATTATAGCAAATCTATTTCATTTATTGAACTGCGACAACTTCATAAATTCTCCACCCTTATTTCCAAAATAGAATCAATTACCGAATTCAAACACAAGTCACAAGGATTTGTGGTATGGCAATAATCAAAATAAGACACATCACAAATCATAAAACAGCATAGTAAGTAATCGTTATGTTGATGATGATGTTCTAAATCACGAAGGTTATTTACGGTACAATCAGAAGAGAGCTCACTTTTTGTCTTTACTTAATAAGTATCTACTATTCAAAAAATTATATAATTTACCATGCAAATCACCTCTCTAAATTAAACTTGTTGAAATAACTAACATCATTCATATTTTTGACTCTATAATGTCTTATTCGTATCTTAAAGCGTCTTCTACACGCTTCATCTGAGGAGAGAAAGTGAAGCTACAAAGTGCGTGAGACAAAGCCATTACTACGGCGACCACTTTCTACTTTATTACTCACTTGGGACGGTGGTGACTCTATTGGCGAAAGCACTACATGTTAGTCTAGGTTATTGTTGGTTAGGTGAAAGTGCAAGGTACTGGCAGGCAGGTGACCAAGGGAGGATACCTCTAATGAGTGCAATTAATCTATTCGTCTAGGTCCAATAAGTAAAAGTATACAATCTAGTTATTCTGCATTCACAGATAAAAGTTATTTTTTTTTGACAAAATACATTTTGCTGGAAATATGTATAGCTTGAGGTTAAGTGGTAATGGCATGGCAGATGTACTTTTTTACACAGTGAGCGAGGATTGAGAGCATTGTTATAAACGCAGAGTGACATTGAAAGATACAATTGCATTGCACTTTTTTGCTCACTCCCACGCAAAAAAATTAAAAGAAAACTGCCGATTGATTAGAAAGTTGAAAGTGAGTCTAATATTCTTCTGTCTCAGTCTTGAGCGCACTGAATGTATATCTCATATCTTTCTACATCCTATTGCATACAAAAATACTGGCTACCTACATTCGTTTACACGGTATTATCTCTGATTCGATTGATAGAGAGTCCAATTGCAGCTTTTTATAGAATGAACATGTTTTACTACTGTTACATTTGAAATGCTTAAACTACTCCAAATTATGGGATTTGACGACAAGTTATTTGCACTTTCCAGCGAGAGAAATGGAAATGATGGAAGTATCTTACAAACAACGAAGGGCAGCAGCATCATTTTTGAAGCTTTCACTTTTGCTGTGCTGTTAAATTATTCTCCTTAGCTTTACCTAGGTCTACAACCGTCTATATGTTTGCACAACCAAATTAAATTCGCGTTGTTCTAAGAGGTAGCAGAAGTTCTTGGTGTGAGTGGATGGACATTTTATTTTTGTCCGCGACTCAAATTTCTGTTTCGATACTTTTGGATCCAGTGCGCGTCCAAAATGGTTTGTGTGGAGTCCGGTAAGGTTGAGCACTTGGGTGTGAAATTCCTTCGCGGCTTCTGCTTCCATCCCCAAGAATGGTGGAACCCCCAGTCTTACTCACTCTTACAGTGTGGTATGAGGGACTATGGCTGGGGGAGTCAGGAAGTAATTCATTGTTGCACATGGCGGATGCTGAGAATGTGCTGGTGTTGTGAACGGTTGATGTAAGAGAGAGTGGCTCGTAGCTATGACTTTTCGGAGGATGGTGTACTAAAACGGTGGACCTCCAGTGACCTTCCCAACCACCCTTTGAGTTGCTTGTGAAGTTCGGGTTCATGCTTTGTGGACGTTGTGCAGACTTTTTTGCTACTACGACTGGGATATTCTCAAAGTTAAAGACATCCTGACTACTGGGAGTATTGCTCTGGCTACTACAACCATTCCTACCTTCCTCTACTATTTGACCTGGAGTTTGTACCAGACCAAAACTTTGACCATAGTAAGTATTCAACCCTCCCGTAATGGCATCGTGGTCAAAGTCTTCCAAAAAGTGGGATGGAAGTCTACCTATTTGTATGTCAGGGGATGCTGACGAGATTGAGTGAGACATGGATGTTGGGGAAGGATGACACCGACCATTGAACGCAGTTTCCTCCTCAAAGATCCCCACAGACATGCGAGAGCTATGACTAATATTGCTGTTGCTACTGTTCGTAGTAGTGTTACAATTACTGCTGCCCGTACTATAGGTTGAGTCCTGTGACTCGTGTTTCATAAAAGTGTCTTTGCATCTGCGTAGGAATATTGGCGTGGGGAGGAGTTCTTCCTCCTTCGTGTCTGTTTTCATGATGTCGTCTATCGTCACATTCCGATTAGGAGCACAAGGAGTTCCACTGAGTGGTTCCTTGTCAGATTTAAAAGCTACGTCTGATGTCTTTTTTTCTAGAAATTACAAATGAGCCGTTACTTTCCCCAACATTTGGTCAAGTCAATGTTCATAACTACCAACCGTAAATGATCTCTTCTTCCTCCTCATCGTCCTCATCCTCCTCAACAATCGCATCCTCGTCCTCTTCCTCCTCCTCCTCCTCATCATCATCATCCTCCTCGTCAAAGTCGGAGTAGTGAAAGTCAGAGTACGAAATCGTGCACACGGGCATGGTTTGGGCGTCAGTGTCTACTAATGGAAGCACAATCTTTGAGGCGCATATGCACCTGTTCTGTCTACTCTCATTCCTCTCGTTTTCCCTTTCTTGAAGGATCTTTGCCATTATTGCTGCTGAGACTATGTCTTTCTCGCCGTTCTTCTTGCCTGTTTAGAATGCATGTAAAATTGGGTCTGAAAAAATACATAAACTGTGGGCTGTACCTTTCCCTTTGTCGACAGAGTACATGATGTCAGTGGGCGGAAATGTTGGCACTTGAACTTTGATGATTTTCTTTTCTTTTTTACAGTTTGACCCATTCCTAATACTCAGTACTTTACGCTGTAGGTCATCTGGAAGCTGGGAAAGAGAGAAAATATAGACATGCAATAACAGTCTCATAAATTTCTCGGATGAATGAGTCGGAGAACAATAAATTTCATACACACATAATGACTGTCAGAAGCATGGGGGAACGGAGCATATAATTTGACTCTTAAATCATTATAACTTTTAAGTAAGAATGAATAAAAGCTTACCGCTTCAAGCTTTGGCGATACAAAATTGGAAGGGTTACAATGGAGCAATTGGACGACAAGATTTATGTCATTCCGGTATCGATCCTATACAAATCATATAATTTCAATGCACCAAACTGGACGATTAAGCTTTTGTTTTAACCGTTACATTTTCATCCTGGAGTTGATGAATGTAAACTCTTGCATCTACCAACCGTTGTGTCAATTCTTGAGCTTGAAATGTCAATCGCTGGCTTTCATGATGATTGCTTTCAGCCAGTTTCAATAGCTTCTCTTCCAGCGTTTGGTTGAGCTTTCGCAACTTCTCATGAGCTTCCAACAATCTGAAGCACCACAATTTTTATACGAAATTGTCTCTTAAAGAGAAGCACCATGCATACCTGTTAAATTTATCATGCCACGGGTCCATGAGTACATCCAAGTGCTCCTCCATCTCTTTCAACTAATGGTCACCAACCTGAAGGGTGCTATTGCTGCGTACTTTCACTTTTTCGTTGAGCTTGGTATAATTTCAGTATGGTTCTCACCCTCATACTCAATTAAGAGAGCGGGCTAAGCGTGATACATACCACCACAGTCCAAAAAAAGTCCTTTTAATAAAGAACTGGATGAAAAGCCAGCTACTTCCTACTTTCTCCAAAAAATATTACGCTCGTCTTCACTGATTTCTATGTATTGCTTTCTCTCTGCTAACTGAGTGATTTGTACGGTTTTTAGGTAGTGAGTAAGTAATACGTATTGTTATACATGGCAAGCAAGCACTGATTATTGATTAATGGTATAGTAAACCTGCTTAGTTGAGTCATAGGGCTAAATTAGGCAGGGGCACACTGCTCACACTACCCCAAAACCTGAGTTACTTTCACTTTGCAAACTCTCGCAATATAGGAATTTGCTCCATCTTGAGAGGTTGAGAGTAAGAGATGAAAAGAGAAAGGCGTCCCATATATACTTGTGCACGTAACCAAAAGACGAGAAGGGAGAAAGGTATAGCTACATTGCTGTTGTATATACGTACTGACTGCGATCGCTTTAAGTGAAAGCTTAATTCACGTTGTGAATTTATTGGCGAACCAGAAACTCCTCCACTTGTATCCCACACAGTTGAGCTCACTCACATCTTTGATTATGGAATGGGCTCCGTTGGTTGGCTTTGATTATGATGCCCGTCAAGCTCCGAAAGACCAGGGAAAGCAACTCGGAGAAAGCATATTGAAACACTAAGGCCCAGGGATTTGCTCCGCATACTCATGCGTCGAGACTAATTCCTCCTTCCTATCCAACTTCTCATTGTTTAGCCAACCCCAATCACATCACCCCAGCCTTTTGGCATTTGCATTATTATTAGCTCCTTTCCTTAGTGAAAATGGTATTATTAACTAACGCAACCCTGCGTGTGGACATTCTCCAGGGCACAGTGAGATCATGGAACGAGGACATGAGAAATTACGAGATATGGACTATAACTCCATGCGAGAAGAGGAATGGTGGTTTTCTGCTCCATAAGTATGACAGTACATGGCCTCAGTGGAGGCCATGTAATGTTATACTTATGGAGTAAAAACCCACCTTTCCTCTACTCGCATGATC
>JAQIWU010000173.1:0-34128 GCA_034696445.1 Isotomiella minor
GTAGCGTGGGAGAGACCAAACAGATTAGAAAAGGTGTTTTTCGCGCATTTCCAAAATCTGGAATAATAATCTTCTCAATCAATTGAATTTTTTTACCGGTTCACATCCTTCCAATTGAAATTATAAGACGGAAAAAACGAGTTCAAGACATATTTTAATTCCGTTATTCAAGAAATAAAAGACAGGAATGGGTAAAACGAAGACATGAAATGATGAATAATCGGAAAATCTTTATAGAAGAAAGCACAGTAAGTTATGGAAAAGGCCCAGAAAAAAATGTTTTTCTCCAATTTAAAACAAGCTTATATTTAATCAACCCTATAAATCTTTTGATCTTGATCAAAAAAGCGCATTACTAACCAGCTCAACTGATTTATACTTTGTTCGTGTGAAGACAAATAAACTTAAAACTCGTAGATTTTTATTTCAAAAAGTGTCGAATTTATCAATCCTTGTGTAAACAGGCTCCTTACGCATATGAGAACGATTCAGGTTTATTTGGTGGACGCCGTTTATAAGAAAAACAAAACGTGACCAACACACTTTTTTCAGAAATACAAACTTCTATTCTCGACAAGGATAAATATTTGCAGGGAATTGTATTTGCTCATGTAAAAGCTTTCGCTTTCATAAAAATTTGGGATTTACGAAATAAAGCAGTATTTATTTTCAAATTTTACTTTCCTATGCTACTACCTCAATTCGGTGTACGTGTTTGATGATTGAATTCATATGCTTATGTAGGTACTTGCCATTTAATTATTTGATCATATGAGGTCACACAATTTGTGTTTTTAAAGGCACGTGCAATCAAAACTATCCCATCCTTAACTCACTTTTTTTTGGTTCTTTCGCTTTCCCTGTTCTCATTACAGCAACAAACAACCCGGTGAGCCCGAGCCCGGTGTTTCCATATGAACAAGGGTGAGGGGTTGAATGCATGATGAAGAGAAAATCCGGGTAGAATCCGGTGCACTTGCCCTTTGTGAAGCACGTGGGAAAGAGACGTTCGTCGAATTCGCATGGGACTGCCCAGCGTGTGCCCTTATTCTTCTTCATTAATAACTCACCACCACCACCACTCTAAATTATATCATGCAATATATCATTCCGTATATCAGAAAGAAGGAGGGTTGAGAAAGGGTAGGGTGACTTTTGGAAAAAGCATAAAAGCGTGTGTGTGTGTGCAACAATAATAGCTCCGATTCGGTCTTTCAAATTTGATCCCTTACATAATCATTCTATTGCTTGTTTAAGGCTGAGGAGAGATTGACATTTTTCATGATACGTACAATATTTCTCCATATGCTAAAAGCATGTATAGAATACGAGAATTATTGAAGCAGTTTTATACACTGTTTTCCATTTGAAGCACGTGGCACAAGTGGATGGACAATGGCAAGAACGTCGCTCTCCCACGCTCCATGCATAACGACTTGATCATTAAACAGGCATCATACATTTTGGAAAATTTCTTTCTCTTTTACTCAACTTCCGCAATTAACTCGAATTCGGCACAAGTGCATAATAAGGTGATAGTATGCCTTTAACTCATTCTAATGAGGCCTTTGGTAATTTAGGTTAATTCCAGACACGAAGTAATTTGGTGGCTTTTTTGTAAAAAAAATACAGCAATGAGAGTGGAAATGTGGGTTATTGTGCCAAGTATCACCTAAGCTACTAGCTTCTTCACGGTAACTTTCCTTTTTCGAATAAAGCCATGCTGTTTCTGCAATAAAACCAAAATGCATTTTAAACGAGTCAATGATTTGATTGCAATTTCCCTCAAAATAAACAATGATCCGATGCTCAATTGTAAGAAAGATGAAAGATACAAAGAAAGAAGTATTTAGTCCTGAAAGCTTAAAAGCTTATTTTTGCGGCTGGCTGGCTGTGGTCGCAGCAGAACGGAGTTGGTTACACTCATCATTTCTCACAACTATCTATTTTCAATTTGGCGTCTGATTAGGTAAATTTATTTGGATGGTTTATTTACACGTCATTTCAAGATAAATAGCAGTTTAGTGCTTAGTTTAGTATCTTTTTAACTACCCCATTGAAAAAAGAATAGAAGGATAAAATGCAGCAGCACAGGTGTTCTCCATTGTTGCCTTTTGCAACGCATTTATCTAAGCACTTTACTCACTATCATTTATATTTACACAATTACAAAAGAAGGAAAAGAAACCAAAGGAAAGAGCACGTTCATCATTATGAATTGGAATCAGAAGAAGAATGAGAGAAGGAGAAAAGTATGAAGAACAATTCTTAGCAAACACACCAAGTGTGATTTGACTCACTTTTAAACCTCTTGTTTCTTTTTGATACAAAAACATCAACTTATTAGTTTATTTAGTGGTTAGAGAAGTCACTAATTTAAGCAAGATGAGTAAAAAGTTGAATGGCTAGGCTAACCTAGGCCACATGAATAAATCTTTGGTGGGTTAGGAAGATGGATGGTTACATTTAATTCAGTCTACGCCTGGAGTGAAGTTTATTTTCGTCATCATCATACCTGCATTTCATTATTCAACAATGTTTATTAATTCCTCTCGTTTCGTATGCGTCATCTGCTGCTGCTGCGTTCCACTTTCTTCAGAATGATGATAATGTGAAGAGTCAAAGCTTACACAACAGTTCAATTTCTGTTACAGAAATAGAAATGAAATTGAATACCGACCAAAGCTGAAAATCTTTTTAGTGTCAGTCAGAAGGCGTGCAGGTATTCTATTCTAATTTTCTCCAGCAGGGCATCCTTCATATACCAGTCTTTAGTACATACAATCTAAGATCTTGTGTAATTTAAATTCGTTTGACAATTGGATGTCACTCGACTTGAGCCTCGGTTTGCCAAGTCAAGGGGAAGTGGATGTGAAGATGTGATACACAACAATTCACCTGGTTGGTGATATGACATGAAGAGGCTTGGTTTATAGTTTAGTCTAATTTACTTTTCATTGTTACAGTTAGATACATAGAAGATCTAATCTGTCAGTCAGAGTCCAGCCAGAAGGCGGAAGATTAACCTCCACATGGACAACCAAGGCAACATTGACCGAGGTAACGTTACATAATCGCTTGACACTTAATCTTCCATTTCTCATCCCTTTTTCTTCTTTCACTAAGTGGCTGCTGCCTTCAATGAATAATAATGACGCGATCCTAGCACAGTCTCTTCTTCAAGCTAATAATATCAAGAAAACACGTGAGAATATAATGTAAAAAATGCAGATGATATAAAACCCGAAAAACCAGATTTACAACCTTAACAACCTCCACTCATGCTAACTCCTGTCATCCTTCCTGTCAGTTAAAATTGGACTGGAAGGAAACAGAGGGGATGAAAGTGGGTCAGAATCTTAAATAAAATGCATCTGGCCAAGCTTTCTTTGCTTAAAAAGTTGAGTAATAAAACGACATAACGGTTCCTAAGATGTTTGTCTGACTAAAAGTCTCTCTAAGAAGGGAAGATGCTGGTCATTACTTCGACTGTTGGTAATCCTTTTAGGGTTAAATTGACCGGTGTTGACTTTACCATTCCGATAAGAAGCAATTAAATCGTGGTAAAGGATTCCAGACGGGGCCTAATTTATGTACGTAAGAAGGCTTCTTCTACCGTTATAATGAAAATAATGGTTTAATGATTGATTTACATATTTCTTTTTTTACCCTTCATTCATTATTTCATAGATTAGAAAGGGTGAATCTTAGCACAGAAGGCTGTCGACTGATGCATTTTTCCTTCCTTTAATGCATAATGCATCAACCCAGCCTAGGTATTTTCATGATTATCAATTTAAAACGGTGTGTTTTCCTAAACGACTGTGTATAAGCAAACAGTCGTCGTTGCAAACTTCCGCAAAAATTTGTTTTTAAAAAACAAATTTCTTCCCTGCTTTTTGTTCAACTCTTCAATTATCATAAACGAAAACATCTTTTTCGTGTTTTCGGTTCCTCCTCAGTGAGTTGGACGACTTATAGCCACAGCGTCGCATCGTTAAATTGCAGGATTCAGGGACTGTTGACCGTGTCCTGTCTCGTCTATAATTTTTGCTACATGCATAATAAACAATAAATAATTTAAAGTCTAAAATGCTAGTCTGGCAAAAGTGAAGAAACGCCCTTATTTTCATATGCATGCAAAGAGTCAGAAGAGTACAATTCTGTTTTGTCGCAATGAAACGAGGTGTCACCTGAGGACATAAAAGATTTCACTCATGACGAGAGAGAAAAGAATATCATTAAAAGTGATTTGGCAATCAAGGTATAAAGTTATACGACTTCAGATAGTTTGATGTGAAAAACAAAGTCGAACGAATATAAGCTCTCTCTTCATGCTTAGGAAAAATCCATGCATGACAATGAAGATAATGATAATCCACGCTTGTGACAACTCAACCCTTAAATGCGGAGTTTATGGAGTTAATGAATCCTTCCGTAATATTTCATTCAAATTCGATCAGATGAAGCGAAAGGATGTGCCTTTTTTATTTCATTCTCTCTAAACCTTGATTCAAAGTGTCCCCTGATACAGTGAGTTGACGTCAAGGAATGCGGAATATTTGTCACTCTTCTGAATCTGAATAAGAATACCTGCAGTTTGCATAGAATAATTTAGCTTTACCCTGAGTGTGATATAGAATGTCCCGTTTGTCGAATCATTATCGGAGAGACAAGTGTAATTTATCACACAATTCCAAATGTTAATGTCATGCAATATATGCAGATTGGTGTCATGAAAAAATTATGGTTCTAATTTAGTAATTCACAAAATTCAATGCAAGTTGCTCGGGACATTACTTTTCATACTTGATTTGATAAGCCCAAAAACTTCTTTCTTTTGTCCTCTCACCTTTGAATAGAGTTTTTAGCTTTGGCGTGGCTCATGTGAAGAGTCATCTGTAAATAAGGAAGAATTAATGGACGGACATTCAGAGGGATTAGCCGGTCGTGCACTGTTTCAGTTTAGTTTGGTTAAAGGGTGAGGTTTCTTCTGCTTCCGGCCCGCTTTTACAATCTACAATCATTTGCGTTTTGATTTGTTTCAACGCCTTTTTCCTACCTGGAACCATTTCCTGTGGAGCTCACTCGTGAAACCAAGTGACGTACCATCGTCATCATTATCATCATCATCATGCAATTCATTATCTCTACCGCATCGTTAGCCTCATTCATTGTCAGGACTTCTGTACTACCTGTTCCTTAAAATGGAAGTGGAATACGATCTGTCTAATTTTAAAGGCCATAGAGAGTTGGCTTCATTTTTGTGCTTTCTTCCATTAATGTAAAATCTTCCAAATTGCGTTACTGAAACAAATGCCGTGAAACCAGAATAATTTAAAATCATTTCCGTCACTTCCTTCATCCTACACAGCATAACAGCTGCCAATTGAAAGTGAAATAATAGCAGTCATTCGTGGTGCCATTTCCGATTCGAATCCTCCTTTTTCCTTGCTCATGCCTGTTGCTTCAAATTATTTATTAAAAATCTCAACATGAAGTTTTTTTAAAATCCCCTGCTTTTATATCTTTCTTCGTAGCAGCGTTAATAATGCTGTGTCTGAAGGAGGAAATAGAGGAGCACATGTGTTTGTATTGATGATGACCCTTGTGGAGGAAGGGGACAGCATGAGGTCAAATAAATCATGGACATGATTACAATACGTTAAATGGGGAGGAAGAAGAGAGGCATTTTCCGAATTTGACTCCCTCGCTGTTATTTGTACTTGCTTGCTTGGGGGAAATGGTCTTCCATATGCCCAGAGACTCTTTTATTGTTGTCTAATAATGAATGCGAGGCAGGAACATCCTATAATGACAAAGGTAAACATGTGAACGGCTAAAAATAAATAGCCACCTGTGTGAATTAATCCGTGGGTTGCAAGTCATCGTCATTACACTTGAGATTTTGACTCTTGATGATGTTATTTGTGCCGAAGCTACTCTAAGCTCTCAGATTAGATCGGCTGTTTCACCTCTGTTTGTCTTTAAATTTTCAATATTTTAAGTCTAATCATGACTCATGACGACCGTGAGTAGTGAGTGCCATATGTCCATGTCCATTTTCCATCCATCCATCCTGCTCTTACGATGCTTTCCGTTTAATAAACAATAATCACAATTGCACCAGGACGTGACATGAACACCTATCATCATTATTATATGAGGTAACAGGTAATCACCATAACAATACATGTATATACATAGCGAATGATTTGGTTTAATATTGGTTGGTATTACAACTTTTTTGATGGATTATTAAATTACTACCGTTCACAATTGCTCAGCAAGGAATCTCACTGCACATCCTTCCACTCTTTGATACACGAATAATTTCTCGGCATCATTATTAGCCCGATCCTTTCTATCCTCCTCCCTTCCCAGCTTTGATTATTACTGTTTACAAAAAAGTATAAAATTGTTTTCATTGTCTTTTCAAAGAGGAAGAGCTGAATATGTGTGTGTGTAATGTGAATTATTTTTTATGTGGGGCGGAAGACTGCACCGCACCTAACACACTTAAAATCATTCATGAATGACAGAGCAGATTGTCGTCGTCATGCAAAGCATAGGAAAAATAAGACTAAATTAAGAAGACTTTGAAAAATGGGGTAGATTAAGGGACGGTTTAAAACGCTCCTGTTGAGAAAATGCAGAGTCATTTACAATTTTGTAGCAATTATCTCTAGAGCATAACAAATTCCATTGTGGTGTACATAATTTATTAAGATGTAGTCAAGAATTTCTCTTCTTCCTTCTTCCAACCTGGGAGACGAGACGGACGAGATTTGATGTGACGTGATGTATATCTTCATTATTTCGAGGAAGTGTAAAGAAGCGGTACACACGACGACGAAGAGACAACGCCAACATCCTCGTCGTCGTGTGCGTGCATTTGAAAGTATTTTGTTACATCTACGGCATTTTCTTCGGTGTCATCGTCATGCAAAAGTGTGTATTTTGCTCTATGATCATCTTTTTCCAAGACATTGAACTCAGGTTTTGAATTAGAAAACGGAAATTTACATTTGCTTGGTGACAAAGAAGAAAGACAATTTCGTGCTTCAAGGAAGATTTGGGTGGGTGTGCAAAAAAATGTCGACAATGCAGACATATTTCGTATTTATAGTGGGGCATTTTGTGACTGACTATGATTTGAATTAGCAAAACGTAAAAGATTCACATTTGGCTTCCTTTTAAAAACAAGAAGACAATGAAGACGTAGGTGGGGCGAGATGAGATTAACGATGTAATCAAACAGAGCTGCACAATTGATAAGGATTAATGATATGAACACGTGCACATTTTGTTTTAGAGTCAGCAAGAAGAACTTTTGCACTCTTGCAATCAAGAATCCTTCCACTGCATTGCGTATGTTAAATTAAAATTGAGGAGGATGGGTGAACCAATGTGTCATGTCATAAACTAAACTTGGCAAGAGATTTTTAAAACAAACAGTTTCTCTTTTGATGCACGTTTTGTATCGTAATAATATAGCCAAGGTATAACTTTATTGGCTATTGTGTTGCCTTGCCGTCATATTCATCATAGTTAGTCATATCAAAATGTGATCTTGATTTCATTACAAACAAAACACATTGAAGATCCTTCGTCGTAACGAAGAAACCGACATTCTTCTTTCTCCCAGAAGAACCTTATTGAAGAACCCCCAGGCAGTCAGGCAAACAGGCGAGAGAGCTAAACAAAGAGTTGATTGTCTGATATCATATCATATCTCCTTCGCCATTCACCACCATAAATCGACCGAACCGAATAAGTAGGTGCCTTTCAACGATTAAAAATTAACCTGGTCTTCTTCATCATACACTCATCATCATCATCCTTTATTATGGACTGGTTAATAATAAATGAGAGTCTGGGATGTCCAATTATGATGAAGCGTTGTAAAGTTTGTAATTGCCAGCGTGGGTTTAAACCAGGCCAGCCCTCTCTTCATCCGATTTTGGATGTGACATTAACTGAACGTTAGCTCATTCACTCTCGGGCTATTTGAAATCTCTCATTTAGACTTTTGGCTGGCAGTAAGAAAGAAGGAGAAAATTATGGCAGGGAGTAGGAAGAAAGAATGGGACTAATTCAAATGAATAAAAAAGGCGTTTCAATTCAAGCAAAGCTCATACACTTTCATTTCAAAAAAACAAGATGGATGATGAAGTGACGGGATACCGAATAGGCAGCAATCGTACGTAACGTAATGCCACTTTCTGATTTCTAATTAGCTGTCTTGTCAGCGTCGAATCTTATCATTATCAATATGGTTGGTGTGAGTGGGTGGAGGTCAACAAAAGAACAGCCAGGAGGGGAGAAGGGCGTCCCCTCTCAGTCTGTATGCAGTAGCACTAGCATAACTTTGGTTAGTCCCGATAAAAAATATGGCAAAATAACGCTCTCTCTTATTTGATTCCAATTGACGTGGCATGCCTGTGAAATTTTCTTGGTCTTCAACATAAAAGGTGTCACAAGCCGTAGCTTTCATTCGTGACAGATGAGCACATAACCTAATCAATTATTGATTTCTTTCTGATGTGAATGTGACCGGCCTTCACTCCACCAACCATGAATTACATTATGTTTCCTAATATCCACAGGAAACCTTGACGGTCTGGATGAAGTCAATAATCTGTTAGAATTTCAACAACGCGACACGAGTGAAGTGAAGTGTCTTCTCAAAATTTCGAAATCTGAATGTTTTCTATGTCTTGAAGTTAACGGTAAAAACAAAACGATTGAAATCCATCTGCCCTCTTTAATAGTTTCGAAGCGTCAGTAAAAAATGGAGATACGCAAAGCAACCTCCCATTCTCCAACATCATCACGCAATCACAAGATGAAACACTTGGATTATGCACTTTCATTTAAGTCAGAAGTGATAAATGCTCCTGTAATCATCACATCACCTCTTCTCCCGCACCAGGATAAAAAACAAAAAGAAGCCAAGTTTGTCTAATAATTGTTCTTCACATCTGAAGAGTCTCTGTAAGAAGAATGAAATTAAGTCTCCTCTCCTCACCAATATTGATGTGAGTGGGGTAGGTAACTTAATTAACAATCAATGTCGTTCACTTTCCTCCTTTTCTTTCGTCAGATTTAATCAATATCAGATAAATTTTTGGGTTACGTAATTTGGAGAGAAATGACCCCACCTTTTCATCAAACAAAGCTAAAGATTCCTCCGATGGACTTTTCTATTTGGTCAGCTTCATCTTGAGATAACCGTTATTTTTAATGATCTGATGACTCTGCCATTATGCATTAGAAAACGGGAAACGGTTGAAGAGGATTGAATTGAATGAGGGGAAGTAGTGATGTAGCTCTGATGAGGGAGTAATCTCCTGTAACCACATTCTCTCAATCCAACCCGTATCATGTTACCCCGCCCATCTCGCTAATAAATCTTCCTAAAACTCTTTGCTCTTCACTTCAGGAAGAAGATGAACCGAACAAGATGCTGATGCTATCATACTTCTCTTTATAGAAAAGCTTCCATTAGCATCGTAGTGAATTGTGGACAGGTAATAAACAAACAAGAAAAAGTCAGCTTTACAAATTAACACAACTTTTCATCTCTTCTCCTCTCACAAAAAGATGATGATTATGTGTGATACTATACGATGATGAGATCTATCGTAGGTAGAAGTAATAATAGACTTTGGTTGCGATGTCCAGTCTAAGCACCATTATTACTGCATGTAAGTACAATCCTTTCGAAATTGAGCTTATCATTAATGGTCGTCAATAATAAATAGAATACCTACGTATGAGCCAGGAAGGAAAATTAGTCGAACAAAACAAAGGCTTCTCTCCTTTTCCTTACTTTGCATCTGCATATAATGCATTTAAGGAGGACAGTCCGTGTAAATCAAGATAGGCTCTCCTCTTTTCTCTCAAGTCTTTAATTTTGAACGGATCGGTTTGTAATAAAAGCACAACAAACAAAAGAGATTATCATTATTTATTATTGAGGCTCTCCATTCCTTTGATGAGGTGAGATGAGAAAGATGATGATGATGATGATCATATAGCATTTGTCTATCCCATCCTATTCATATTTCCTTTTTAAAAGTCCAGGTCACATTTGAGCAGCTCGTTCGTGTTTAAATCATCATCTTTGTGATTATCCTCGGTCTTCAATAGAAGAATGGATCACAGACTTGACTTACTGTTTAATGTAATCGCATTGTGTAGCCCAATTCAGAGTTGAGTTGAATGAGGAAGATTAATTATTCGGGTGCACCTGATCTTTCTCCAACGATACGATGATGATGGAATGAGAGCTGAGAGAGGGAGACGGGAGACCAGACCAGAGAGAGACCAATAATCTCATGTTAAGCTAACTCCTCATATCGCTTGATGATATCTACTTTACTTAAGTGAAGTAATAATCTTCACTTAAGAAGTATGATGCTTTAATCTAAATCACTAAAGAGTAAAAGTAGGTATGCTTTTACTTTAGATTCTCCGACTTTAACATGATCCCCGTCTTTCTTATCATAATTGCACTCCTACAACAAGATAGATAGCAGACTATCAATAATAATTCTCACTGCATCATTTCTCCACTTGTTGATAGAAAAGCTGAAAAATTATTAAGCTCTCAGTGAAAGCTAAATAATGTTTACTTCGAAAAGTTTCATTAAATAACCTGAACCACTCAAAAGCTTGGTTATTAATGATTTTCCTAATTTCTTTTCGGCGACGAAGGCTGTCTTTTCAACCAAGTTTGGTTGTCACTATTCAAACAGATTTCTGACTCTTCTGACGCATTTCTTCCATTAGCCATTATCTGGATGATGAAATTTGTTGAAGTGGATTGAGCAATCTCTATCAATTTCTAGTTTATCTTTGTTGACAATAAAATCAAGTGGGAATCTTTTTTTACAGAAAAAAACATTTGTTATCACATTTTTGTTCAACGAAATGACCATTGTTGTGATTGAGAGAAGGGAAGGGAGATCACTTTGATTTGGATTTGGAAGAAGACATTCCTGTCCAAGATGTCCAAGTGTTGAGCTGTCAGCGTTTACATTGCCACCAATAAAGTTGTTTATCATTTTTAAGAGCCTCTTTTCTCAGTAATAGACGTGAATGGTAAAGTCACGCAACAAGATGATTGTTAGCTATATAAAGGAAAAAATAGAAGCTTCCGTAACAATTCACATCCGGTCATTCTCTTCTCAACCAGACCTGCCCTCCAGAGTTGACACACAATACACGACCTCACCGTTTCTTTTTTTCAGTTTTCTTTACAGACGTTGGGCATAAACAAGGGCATGATATCGTTGAAAGGGCAAAGAGAAACATTTTTCTGTTGTTGCTATTCCTTGTCAACAATAAATAAACGAAGGGTCAATTGACTTTCTCTCTCATCTCATATCCATCTTTTTTTTCAAATTCCAGACATAGTGTAAAACGAGGTCATTGTTCACCTAGTAAACAAGAACGGGAAGAGGCCATCAACTCGAGTTTTACAACCTCTGATTGCTGCCGCTGGCTGCTGTTAGAGTAAATTTAAATGGTCACTCTTTTCTGAATGAATGAATGAATGACAGGCAGAAAAGGAGTTAAAATGTTGGGCAATAATACGGAATCATTGTTGTCAAACACTATTTGGATTTATTGCCGGAAAATGGAAATATTGAGCTGAGATTTCGTATATTTATGACCAATTCATCTTTCATTCTTTTGTAACTCATGGACAGTATGTATTCGAATATTCGAATTTGGATTTTACTCGAAGATGGTCACCATATTTTAGTCGGGTTTGATATTAACAGAACTTTTTTAGTGGTGGGGGCAATTAGAAAATAAATATGAAACTTATGAGGGTGGCATATGCTTTTTCTCATCTTGCCTTTCATTCCATCCAGATTGCTTCCCGATTTTCCTTCTTCTTCTTTTTAGAAGGACCGTCTGTTGTTTTTCTAAGCGACCAGAAATACCATAACCAGATTTCAGGTTTAAAAAATTGTGGGCCACCACCATCCTATCACTCTTTTGGTAGTGGCCGGACGTTTTGTGATTGTGAGAGAGAAAAAGAACCAGACCAGCACCAGAAGTCACTGTTTTTTGAGATAATGAAGAAAAAAGAAAGTCGCAGCTGCAGGCCACACATTCTCTCTCTTCTCTTGATTATCGTCTCATTGATGAAAACCTGACAACTTTAATTTTAATGTTTAGGGTAAAACAGAGCTCTCAAATTTTCTTGATTTCCAACCTCAAATTACCAGGATGTGCCAATTGCTCTGCTGATGATGCACTGCCATGCCATGCCAGAAGCCAGATGAGGCAGAGCGTAAATATGTCATGCAGTCAAGCATCTCGCCTTATCACATGAACCTTACACCACGTGAAAAGTGGAGGAAGGCCTTCACCGTTTATGTCATTTGAAGGAAGTTGTCTTGGTCGACCGAAATTTCTTCATTCATTTACTACTCTCAAAGCGTCGGACGAACCAAAGAGAGAAAGATTGACAAGGTCTGTGTAAAATAAGCCAAACCAAGTGGCATTTTTTCACAAGTGCTCACAACTTGTGTGACTTTTTTCGCTTTTTTCCATGAAAAGAGGAAACTTTAAAACTTTCCAAAAAAGTGGCATATGACGCATTACACGTCTTGTTACCAAAGCAGCAAGTAGGCACGGCAGTCAACATCTAAATAACCAGAGAGCCGTCATATGCCGCACCGTTTAACTGATCCATTGCAACCAATTGCATAATAATATGACACCATACAACACTTTACGCGTTTCAGACACGAAATGAACTGACTGAAAATGACGCAACAATCTTGTAAGAAGAAAGGAAAAGAACGCAATTTGCCAAGTAGGAAGTCGTTACAGTCAGTCAGTCAGTTGTGCCCTTGTTAAATAATTGAATAGAGAAAAAAGAAGGTAGTTGTTTCCCCATGTTTTGAATTGATGGTTAGTTTATTGTGCCTTGTCAAAAAAAGTTGATGGGTTGGGCTGGGCTGGACCAATTTTTACCAAGAAAAAATATTATCCATCCAAGATCCAAGCCCTTAAAAGTTTAGCTTTGGAGTTTTGACAAAAAGCCGAAGGGCAGGTGGCCAGAATTAGTGCTAATTAGTTAACGAGGTCTCCATTTTCACTCAATTTCTTCAAGTCATCTCGGACTTGAGTTGACTTGACTTGCACACCATAGGAACAAGGAAATTGTTTTGTACAAATTGGTTTTTCAAATATGAACATTGTTTTTGAGGGTAGAAATAATATGACAATCGGCATAGTTATCAAACACGCGAATATAAAGGTTTGCGAATTGAGAGTATAGGCAATCACGTCACTACTCTATTCTTCGCTTTGCTGCTAAGGTCAAAAGTTCTAAAGACAAAGACCGATTTTAAGGTTGAAATTGCAAATTGTACCTTCCGATAAAGAAGTTTTACCCCTCCCTCAATAATTCCACTTACCTAATTGCCTTTAACTGGATTTCTTGTAATTGGATGAGTACCGGTATCGGTAAAGAAAGTGGCATACGGAAACTGAAATTGGCTTTCTTTCAGCCAATTCTTGAAATTGGCTCAAAAACTAAATGAACCTTAACCTTCCATTTATGATGGCAAAGGGAAAATTCCTTGGAAAGGTAAAGAAAGCTGTTTCACTTTTTACTACTTTCTCGACATGATTTGTAGCCGGATTCTCTCTTTTGTCTTCAATACCTCGGCTGTTGTCTTGTCATTTTGCACACGTTCGCCTTCAATACCAAAAAGATAGTTTCTAAAAGATCACATTTTTGTAGTTTAGAACAGCAGCTGAGAATTGAAGAGTAAAAAATGAACTAAAGATGAAAGAAGATGAGAAGAGCACAGTCCATTAATTTTTTCATCATTGGCAGGTGACAGGTATATGACTCAAACATCATTCTCTTCAATAGAAAAAAGCGCAGATACCATCTTTTGTTTTTAAGGAAGAAAATTACGAAATTCTTTCAGAAGCTCCCCTCCATCCCATCGTCTAAATCCAATATGTTTAGATTTCCTGAACAGTTTGGAAGATACAAAAATTCCTTCCTGCTACCTAAATCAGTTAAGTGGTCCTTTTAATTCAGTTAAAGTTAAGTTTAAGGCCATAAAACTAAAAGAGGAGCTGATGAACTCGTAATGATGGCAATTCTAATCAATAAGCCTTAGCTGCTGAGACTTTCTTTACAATTTCTGTCTGAATTGTAAAATTATAGCAACTTTTATTTGCTTTCTAATCCAATGCAAGCAGTAAATCAGCCTTAATGCAGCATTTACTTCGAACGAGTGAACCTTTTTTCTTTTACTTTTTAGTTATCAAATCACTGAGTCATTCATTAATCGATCTTTCCATTCACTTTCCCCATTCCATTACGTTACATTTCAATCCTCACTCTCGTAAGTAAACCCTTTTCACATTTCACTGCCTCTGCCATTTAGATCAAAATCCAAGATTCAGTCAAGAAATCCTTCAGGGGTAATTTATTTTTATTGCTTTGTATCTCCCAATAACTAATCAACTAATCTGTGGAAATCAGGTCAAAACATAACATACCCCAAACCAAACCGAGAGAGAGAGAGAGAGAGAGAACTGACAATACATCTTTTTCGACTTCAACGAAAAAAACCAAAAATCCTTGTTTTGAACTCGGTTCAAGAAATCTTGGTTTTTTAATGACTTTACTTTCGTGTGGGCTACATTTCAATTAGACTCCTTCTTTGGCAGTTGCCCACAATTCTATCAATCCAGTGATTTTTTTGTCACTGACGTGTTTTTCAAGTGTAAAATGAAGTCAAGTCAAGTCAGAAACAACAACAGGCGGATAAGGAAAGGAAAGGGAGGAGGAGGAGGTAAATTTATCCTGGGTCGATGATGATGATCGTCTTTTTGTGGTTTTAAAGAAAAGTCAAAGAGAAAGAAAAACGACAAAATTTTATCGTCGCACAATTACGACTTGCGTGAAAGAATGTATTCTGGGATTCGTCTGTGTATGCTTTTAGCTTACTTTCATGGAGGAATTGATCTGGAACCACATTGAAATGTTCCTGCATTAAAAAAAACCTTTGTTTTCAACTTTAACAGCCCATTTTCTATTCTGTGGTTAAACAAACAAACCAATCTTCTCAACCACACAACGGCTAATTTTTAAATTCCATTCAACTTTCTTTTACTTTGAACATTTGAATTTAATCCTCGCATTAAGAGAAAGTGTGATTTTCAAACAGACTCTGACAAATCGTTAATCCAAAGATAAAAAGTGGCTTTTATTCTAAATGCGAGAAGAGAAGCAGTTCCATTCTTTTTAGAAGAGTTTTCCTTGTTTTTCAGTCCATCATCTTTTCCTTTTGTTGTAAAAGAAGTGCCAATTAAGTCAGGCACCGTCGTCAAATTAAATAACTCTTAACCACTGCCACTATTTCTATTTTCGAATTACGTCAAGTCTTTTTCCTGGTTCTTGAAGTGTTTCTCCAGGAGCTAAGTGCATTATTATAAGGAGACAAAATTACACTTTGAGAGATCTCTTGAAGGATCATCATCATCATTTTCTTCTTCGTCATCACGTTGTTGGAAGTGGAAAAGTGTCGGTTTTGAAAAGGTTGAACTGAACTTGCCCTTCAAAAGTTACCAAAGCGATAAGTCATTCTCTCTTTTCTCTCAGGTAGAAGAGAGAAGATGGTGCTTCCTTGCTTACCTTCAATTATACAATAATGCTCTTAACCTAATTTCACATTCATTTAATAGGTCTACTTCTTCCCCATTGTTTAACCATTTACAATCTATTGTTAGACTCAAAGTTAGCTGTTGAGTTGGCGACAGACATGAAAAGTAGCAGACAGTCAAAGAAAGAAAGAAAGGAAGGAAAAAAGAACCCTTGGATGTTGGAGGACCTCCGCGACGAAGAGGCTCTTATCTGTTTCTCTGTTTGTTACCTCTCCGCCAATTTTTCTTTACCTTTTCAGGTTCAGCTTTCTTTCACACGTGCAGTCCAAAGAACTGAACGTGATAGTTTAGTTAATGTCTCACCTTCTCAGGTACCCAGATATATCTACAGATTTAAAATTGAAAACCCAATCGAGGAGTGAGTTTTATGAAGCAGAGATCTTCTTCTTCTTTGCAATTGTAATTGTACCATCAACATCAACATGTTTGGTTGTGTTCTTGTGTGTGTGAGCTATAGAAAAGAAAGGTGATGGCGACAGTAAAAAAGCATCTTCTCTCCGTTTCTTTCTCACCTTCTTCTTGATTTTTTACAGCTTGGCTTTAGTTTAAGTTTTAGTTATGAGATCTTGTTGAGCTCTGAGCGGCTTACACCTGACCAGGTTTTATAAGAAGTGAAGTGATTTTGTTGTGAAGAAGCAGAGGGCTAGGCCAAAATTGGAGGAATGCCGTCTTCAAGGCGCCACAGCCACTGCAGGGTGCTAGTCATCCCATATCTCAAGAAGTCTTCTTTCTACACCTGAAGAGATGCGAGAGGGCCTAAATTGAAGGAATAGAAATAGACAAATCTACATTTAAAGTCTCAAAAAGGACTGTCTTAATCCAGTCATGTTGTGTAATGTGAGAATGTATGTGGGATGTGTATTGGTCATGTTTTACCTCATAATCCTTCTATTGTAGTCTGTGGCGAGATGAACACTTGTTCAATTTACTCAATTTCCAAATCGAAAACCTAATGAATTAACTAACCAACAATCCTTTCTCCCCCTTCTTCGGCAGGCTTTGTTTGAAGTGGGAAAAGTAACAAGACTCCAAGAAAGGCAGTCTTTATACCTCCTCGAGTTCAGAATCAAGTCAAACTTTTCTATAATTGACTTTGATGAGCGAATAAGTTAACATTTTGTTGTAGAGGTTCAAACTAACAAACTAAACTGCATGTCTAGATTATAGATAAATATGTCAATATGTATTTCCCACGGTTTATTAAATTATTGGAAAAATTCAGTCGATCTACAAGATGCTTGGGGCAGTCTGATACAACCAGTATTTTTGGTTTTAGCCAGCAGCAGCTTTACAAAATTCTCTGGCTTCTTTTCTGTGGGGATTTAACAACATGAAGATGAGAAGAACATTGGCTGTGGTCCTTCCACACCCGTTTCCAGTTTTATTGCTGCTAAGTTGTTACAATTACCTGAAGAAAATGCGGTTTAATTGCGGCTCCCAAATCTTTGTTGCTTTTAATAGAGTAAAATTAAATTGAGAAGGTTCTTTTTCAGTCTATTCAAAGAGTAAATTACCAAATTGTAGGAGAGAAATAAAAAACCATTTGTGGAATGAGCCGTCCGCCTTCAAAATGTCTCCAGTTTTCACAGCATTGCAGTTATTCTTTAAACTGTAATTAACAACAATAACGTTCAGAAGGAGATTATAATCCATATGTGGGACGAAAGAAAGGGCCGTAAATATAAAAGCGTTGATTTATTTATTATGACAATCAATCAGATCATCGACTGATTTAGTTTCCATTTCACAAAGATGTTGTGGACTTTCATCTTGTCTTATCAGCCTACACACTCATAAACATTTGTAGTGGGCAGAGTCCAGTGACTTGCTTTTACCAAAGGATGATGAGGAGGAGGTTGAAATGAAAGCCAAAATTCTATTCCCAATCTCTCATCTTTCATCTTTTTCTTCTGATCGTTATCTCCCCTTTCATTGGAACAATGCTAGCGTGTAAATTCAGAGGATTACTAAAGAAAAAGAAGCTGAGAAAGTAGCAACAATACAAAATTCACCATTGCATCTTCAGATGCAGCAGCAGAAAGAAAACAGTGTAAACAAAAAAGCGCATACCAATTCATATTTTATTTTGATTGTTCTTTCTTTTCTTTCACTTTGGTTTTTGAAGGGCACTTTCATTTTCTTAAATTATACCTCTGGCCTGCTCAGCTTCAGGTAGCATTTTATTTTATTTTGCCATTGTTTGTTCGCATCACTTTCTTCCATTCGTTCGTCAGCTCAATTTAAACAAACGTCTTACCACCGTAAGGGTATCAATCATAGCATTATTGGTTGGTGCAACAGATTAGAGTTCAATAATGCGTTTAAAATTGGACACAATGAAATTATACACATAGCATTCCTTCCTTGTTCCTTTCTTTCTTCCTTTCTTCAAGACTCTTTTACGTCTACGATTTACGATTGACTGCCACAACACATTGCAATTACAACACAGCACAACACAGCATATTTAATTGTGGTATTGTCTGGTAAAAAATAAAATATAGCAGGACGGTAGTCTGTCAGTCACTCCAAGGAAATCTGTTATTGTTGGCTATTATGTGCGGTACAAATGGCCATTTGATGATGAGGAAGGATTTTTTAAAGGAGTTGGCAATAATAATGCTTACTTTGGTGCACTGTTGTTTGTATCGTATCATTGAGTCTCAAGTCTTATAAATGAGGAAATCTGCCATTACTTTCTTTCCATACCTGTAATTTAGAGTAGCGTCTCCTCTTTCCTCCGTCCAACCTTTCTTTTCTTAACTTTATGAGGGGGTTGCACCAAAAGTCAAATTCACCACTACTTTACTGTTAGCTAACTTTTTATTTTATTGTGCTGACCTCAAATTGTTTTTTTCTTCAAAAGTCCGTAATGTAATTTTAGCTTGGGAGTAAACCATCTGCAGAAGATGAAAAAGCCCAAGAAAAATAAATGATCATAAGTCCAGGTGTTGAAACTGTAGCAAATGATACGATCCACGGCGTTAAAAAATCAGACCATAAAACAGATATTTCTACAAATAAATAATAATAATAATCTCCCAAGTCGGAATGTTTTTTAGAGACCCATGCAGCATCCAAGCCACCCAATTACCCACAGAAGACGAAAACCAACTGTTTAAAAAATTGAGTGTCAATTTCTTTGTAAAAAACAGAAGGTTGGTTTGGTTACGAAAGTTCTCCAGAGATCTAACGAAAATGGACAGACTTTACTTTTGGTAAAAGTATTATGCAACATATTTTGTCTCACGGTAGTAAAAAAGTGGTGTAATTATTTCAGCAGTAGCACATAATGATCTTTGTGGGAAAGTTATTATAATATCTTCTTTGTGTGCCACATTGTACATTGTGGATGGAGAAAGGACTTTTCTTTGGGACTCAGGTAGGTGCGTATGTGATGTGACACATGGTAAGATTAATTGGAGTATACAAGGAGAGGTTAAGTGTTTCATTTCATCCTTTCCCAATGAATTGAATGGACGGACTTGATGGCTTTTATATAAATTTGTAAGTATTTTGGGAAAGCAGGAGGCAGGCAGCATACGCAATCTTTCACCATTGAACACGACGGCACAAAAAATGTTTCATATCAAAAATCAAAGCAAAGTACACGACTTCAATTTCAATACAATGAATACACCCATCCCAACAAAAACCAGGGCCAGGAAGAAGGATTATATATAGAGAAGGAAGGAAGGATAAGGGGGAACTCTGGGAGGGATGGGATCAGCAGTCAGGCAAAACCTGCCGATTCGGGTTTTTGATGATTGTACAAAGACAAAGTTGTTGTTGGTTTAAATGATGATGAAATATACTCAATCCTCAATCCGGAGTTTACATGCTATTTTGTTTCAGGGTGAAGTTGAAGTTGGGTGTTGTTAAAAAGGGTCTAATCGTTTAGGCATTCATATGAGAGCGTGAGAACTTATTGCTTGCTGCCTCCACCACTCACTTAATAATGTTATTATTGAATTGACGACGATGGGAACTTTCTCGTGTATACCAAATGAAGCAATATGTTGTTCTGTTCTGTCCTCTCATGCACTTTTGTACAACTCTGACTTTTTTGCGAAAATCAAAGCCTTCAATCTTTCGATGCGAAGAAGTTGAAATTTCAATAAATCGCAAATTGAAAGATATGAATGACAAATTATTTTGTGAGTGATAGCTTTTGCGAATAGTAAAGTGGTTCATTGCTCTCCACTACGGGGGAATTTGTTTAAAAAAACATCCATCCCAAGAAATAAAGGGTCAATAGCTGTATAATATGTACGTTATAAAGCTCCAAGTCGCCATAAATTCAGATTGTGTCGGGGACAAACTCTACTTTAAATTCAAGAGAAGAGGATTAATTTGCAAACGATTTTCATTTGTACTGACTATGCCATTGTATGCAGCACCTGAGAGAGTTATCTGATACAGATAGAGGGAACATAATACGAAGGTTGCCGTGTCGTCAATTCAATACGCACAAACATTATACTTCAGTTTGATTTGAAATTATTCATGAGCTAGGTGTTTGTCTTGCCTTCAAGAGATGATGAACTCTCGGATAACCGACGACGACGGCATATATTATGTTGTCCCCGTTTATTGTTTCATTTCATAGAATAATGCTAATAAATAATTTTCACTGGATGCGCAGTTCAACTATACGCTCTTTTCTCAAAAGGAATATTGTATCGGCATATGTCATTTGTTTTTCGAATTAAGCATCTGCACCTTGAAAAGGGAGCTCAGCTCATCGACATCATCATTTCATAAGGCTTCATCTGGCGTGTGTGGAGTGTGAGGACGATGGACAGATAAGCTAACTTTTACAACTGAACTGCTGGTGATGAAGCCAACAAAGTTTGTACTTGATAAAATGCTTTACATAAGTAGCACCCGGATGATTAACTAATCGACGAATACCAACCAATTCGGGGTAAAAATAAAACAGATGAAGTTGAAAGCATATGGGTTCAAAGTATATTTTGGGGGCAGATTGGGAGGGAGACGCTTTTAAGTATTTCATTCCCACAACATGACATCAACATGCAAGCTGAACATAACGTAACACCCGGCCGTCCTCTTTCCCACCCTCCCCTTCGGGTATATGTACCTACCCGCTTTTACCCCACATTCGCCCTTCACTGACTGACAATCTGCGCTTTTTCAAGTGAAAGTCAAAATATGAAACAAACAAATGGGAAAGTGAAAGTGCTATAGCTTTTGAAGCTAATTTCTTTGAATTGAAGGCAATGTTTCACACATCGAGAACAGAATATAGGATGAAAAAGTGCAATGTTTGGCACTTCTCAAATCAAATTCCTTTTGCTTTCTTATACACATTTCACTCATTCACACTTTGACTTTACTTTTTGAGAATTATTCTTGGCAAACTCCCCTCTCTTCAGCACGAAATGAAGAAACGACGAGAGAAAGATGCGACAAGCGTTTGGCAGTTTCTTTATTTCTGTCCCATGTTTGACTTTCCTCCTATCATGAGTGAATGAGTGGGGGCATTTTTCACGAGTGTCACTTCACAAGGCAGAGCATATTATTGACTGACTTTCATTCAGTGAGAAAGTTAAATCGTTCTCACCGAAGAAACCCCAAAGTTAAATAAATACTTTTTCCGGATTTTCCGTAATGCCATCTGCTTTTACGACGCCAGTTTGGTTCCGACAAGTTAAGTTAGCTACAAAGAAATAAATAGTTTGACATTTTTACGAACGTTACGTTACATCGGTTGTATGCAAATACATTGTGTGCATCCTTTTACTTCTTCCCCAATACAAATAGACGTGAGTCAATAAAAGTTTTATTACCCAAAAGTAGCTTTTCAATTGTTACTTGAATGACAGAATTAGAAAGTCCCGCATACCTCAAAATGAATGGAAAATAGCGTAAAGTTGCTCACAATGAAATTTATTTATTGCACCTTCTGTTGCTTTCTCCAGCAGACATTCAAGTCCAAAGTCTCTAGTGGCTACCGGAAGAAGAATTGGATAAAAAAACTTTTGAGTTTTCTTTATGAGAAGAACTACTGGCATCAATTTCTCAACACCCCTTCATTGAAACCCGCATGGATACGATACGACATGTGGATAAACATATTACACGACTCTTATTGAAAGTTTGATACGATTGTTTCGTTTGGTTGGGTGGTGGTAGTGGGTGGGTAATCTGTGTGAAAGAGTTGGGTGTGTGTATCTTTCTTAAATCTTATTTGGATTTCCTTTCTTGAAGTCAACGTCAACTTAACTTAGCCATCGCCATCTGGCTCATTCCTTCCTTTCCTTTTTAAGACTTTCTTCATCCCTCCAGCCAGCGTTCTATGTTTGAAAGTTCATGAGAGAAAAGGAAGGAAGCTAATTAAGTTGCGGAGTGGAAGATACTTTGTTTGGTTATTCCAATTGGGGCGATACGATCCCACGCACAGAATTCATATTTGTACAAAATCATTTCACTTTGTCAATTTTTAATAAGCTGGATGTAGCCTCAATGTTGCTAAACCTTATGTTCTCAAGTTGCATTATGAATGTGTTGACTTAAAAGTTGACAGTATTCCCAGAAACGAATTTCAGGAGCCAAGGAAATGAAATAACAATTACTCCAAAGTGCAGACCAAAGGAAAAGACAAGTGAGGAGAAAGTCAACTACAACCGAATGATAAATGATTCCTTTGGTTCTGAAGAGGGCAACTTACTTTCAACATCTTGACCACTCCTATAAAGGCTCAATGAATGAAGATCATCAATATCACTTCAAATTTTGCTTTAGTCCAGGTCACATGTAAGAAATTTCAGGAGCCAGTCAGTCAAACTGAATCGAATCTGCTTTTATTTTATTTTTCCTTTCTTTCCTTCCTGACCTGTCAAACTGTATCTTCGGCGTGTCACTTCATTTTATGCAGCTTCTTCGAACTCATTGATATTCTTGTCTGTTGAATGTGATGTTAGTTAACTCCCACCAAAGACAATGAAACAGACAGGCACTAAATCTTGTAGACGTATGCATGAATACAATCTGAAGAAACTTTCCTCCTCACAGATGCATTGCATTGACTGTATGCATTTCAGAATCTACAACAGATGAATTACAGAAAACAAATACGGTGACGATGACGATGGTTTTGGTTTTAACAAAGAGATCCTTCTCTCGCCTTAGCCGTATTTATGTGAAGTCTATTTATGGATCATTTCATTTCCTTGCTTGCCCAAAGATGTTGGCGTTGTTGGTTGACTTGATGGACAACTCGCTTCCATAAATCAGTTTTAACTGACTCCCAGAATCACATTGAAAGACATTAATCTACCGAAATGAGTCATCTGCTCAAATACTCACGTGTAGTTCATAGTTCACGACTCCAACTTTATCCCATCCTTTCCTAATTGATAACAGCAGCAGCAACACACACAGCTCAACGAAAGAAGTCTGTTGGGAAAGTGACATTTTTAAGTAAAACTTCATGTTGTTCATGTCAAACTGCGTCAGAATGTAGATTTTTCATGTTATTTTGGCAACACGTTTAAGCCTTTAACAGAGAACAATCTGTTCCGTAGATGTGTGTGTGTAAACTGTTTTGACCCAAGGTAAAGGATTATAATTTCATTGAGGTCGAATGGATTTACATATTACAAGAAACCTTCAAAATATTGTCTTGTCCACTCGTCTCAATTCTCATTGCCATATGATGATATTGAATATGTTAAAGGATTTGGATTAAAGAAGGTCATCTTGTCTACTTCAGTTGCTTTAAGGCTTATTATAGGGAATTGGATTATTGAGAAGAAAGGCTTTTTTTGAAATAAATTCCAAAATTTCCAGTTCAGTTCAGGTTCAAGCATACGAACGAAAACAGTTTTATTATCACAACAACATTCTCAAGGAGGAAGAAATACATAGGTATGTAAGCATAATAAAATAATCATGGTCCAGGTGTCACTTGCCATGCATTCAGGTGCTTAATTTTAATTCTTCTACTTTAAATTGTAAAATGTTGCAAATGAGACAGATAATGTAAGGTAATTGAGATTATAACCTGACCTCCCCGCTAACGAAATTGGAATATATGGAGTTCTTTGAATATCGCAAACAAGGCTATAAATTAAAAATTATGAAATGTTCACAGAAATCTGAGACTTATCATCATTGAATGATAACCTCTTTTTTAATGTGCCATATGGTCAGGTCATGTATGTGCCATCACATTTTGTGTGTGAGAAATGAGACATTTGACCATTTTGAAAAGGTGAAATCACATCAGATTCACGGTATAGAAACACCGGGCATTTTCATTCATTCATTCATTGACAACCTTCCTCCTGGTTTCCCATGCCTGGCATTTTCATGACATGACAATGGTGAAAACCTGCACATGGCTTTTAAAATTCGGGGAACATCGGTCTTTCGCAGTCGCAGTGCAGGATGGATGGATGCATAAGGCTGAACTACGACTGAGTAGTATGGGAACGCAGCTGGCCAATGTGAATGTGACTACATTTGGAAGTTGCGTCGTCGTCGTCGTTTTAAAGCATTGGATTTGGGATCTCTTTCCCACACTCTAAAAGGAATTGACCCTATGGATCCAATGCTCAGTTGCACCCCTAAGCTCTCACACATTACATTGTTACACCACCAAACACAACGCTACGCTACGCTCTCTCTCCTCTGTTAAAAAGCTTTCAAATTTTCAACCCCTAGCATAGCATTGAGTTAACTACACACTTTGCGTTTAAACATACAACTTCACAGTGAAACAACTCAGTCTCTGACCAACTTTCGAGTGTGAAGCATCAAACCAGAAAGTCTCTATCCAACTCAACAAAACCTAAAATATCACAAGTAAAGTTTTAACTCAACTTGCAATTCTTCTATAAAATCAAACAACCTTTTCGAAGTGCATCAAATTATTTGAAGTTTGTACTTCCTATTGATTGTGCTCAGTTATTTAACTGTCTTCGTAAAACGTAAATCAAAATCAGGAAAAATGAAGGCTACAATTGAATCCAGTGGGAATGGTAATAATCCTCTTGGCATCCGAGGCCAGGATGGGAAAGTTCATAAAAACAAACACCATCATTCTTCTAATAAGGAAGAGGAGAATGAGGAAATTAAGGCATATTTGACAAAATTACAAGAATTGGTTCCCTTCATGCCTAAGAACAGAAAGTAAGTGGAAATATTTTCTAACTTTTTAAAGGTTCTCAGTTTCATAATGTCAAAGTTCAATTCAATATTTTTGCAAAACTGTAAAAGAAGTATAAAACTTGAAGTGGGCAGTCCTTCCTGAGAATTGAATCGTAGTACGTTTGCGTAAAACGACCTTAACAAGGCTATCTACTTTTCTTTCTCAACACGGAACTCTAGTCGAGTCGACTTTTCTTTTTTACTTTACCCCATCCCATTACTTTTTATGCTCCCTCGAGAGCTCTTAAAACTTTTTTTTTGTCAATTTCGTTTTATGTCGTGCAGAAGAAGAAATTGCATTGCATAAAAAATTTACAAAAGTATTTTTATTTCCATTTCAGATTGTCAAAATTGGAAGTGATCACGTACGTCATTGACTACATCCGGGACTTGAGACAAACCTTGGGCCTTCCCCCCAGCGCCTCTCGCTTCCCCCTGGACATGGATCCAATGGACATGATGTCCTCAGCCATCAGTTTGAATGTGATCAACAGTTCCGACTCCTCCTCCACCTCCAGTCCCTCCTGCACCACACCCCATCACAGACAACCCCTCTGTGTCATCTCACCTACAAATAATTCAACTTGTGGTTCTCAAGAGGTAAAAATCCATTCTCATTTTTAATTCCCATGACTACCTACCTTCCTAGGTTTATTGCAAAGTGAGGTTTTTATGGCAATTTTTTCAAACTTTTTCCTCCTCCTCATCACAAAATATTTATACAACCATGTGAAGTGAACTGTGCACTTTAAATACTTCCTTATCATCATCACACATTTGATTTCATTCCATTTGATTTGATGATAGGAAAAACTTGCAGAATGAAAAGTAGGAATAAAGTTCCCAGGCTTGGATTCTTTCCCGTGTGACCGAAAAGTCTGAGAGAAAGACTGAACACTCAACATCCTCATTTCATTAATGAGTTTAGCTACATTATTTTCTCAAACAAAACAGGCAGTCAGGTAGACAGACATTACATTAAGTCATGGCAATGGTGGATAATTACTCAGTCCGTAATTGCATACCTTCTTTCAATTATCCTTGTTCTTTAAAACTGAGAGAAAAATTCTAAAGGAAAACTACTTCATCAAATGACCACTGCTTTGCTTCTTTGGTAACTTCTTCAATTTTGTCATCGTCATCATCATCATTGTCAATTCTAGTCATTCCCCATCAATTATGAAGCATCTTTTATAGCCTGGCCTTTCATTTCTTTTTGTCGACTCTTCTAAAAGCATTGGCGCAATTTGCACTCTCATTAAACTTAAAAGTTTAAAATGGATGGAAGGACATTACATTACGTTGATAGCAGCGAATGGTCAGTACACAGTAAGAGTAAGAGAGTGCATTTATTGTTTATATAAAATTCGAATGACTCTTTTGATGATGATGATGATGGTGCAGGTTGAGCAAAAGTAAATTACAGTGTTTGAGATTCTTTTTTCTTCAAATTCAGCAAAGTAATCAGCTCTCCGTCTACCTTTTTTTTGTGCTTTAGTCAAAGTGTGAAAGAGTTTATTGGGTCAAATTCTTTAAAGAGTATTTTATTTTAGTTGGATAGTTACAAGCAAATGCATTTATGTGGAACAGAAAGAAAGACTTCAAACTTCACTTCAAAAGATAAAGAAAATAAGAAAACGATGCAGCTGCAAACTGTTACTTTAAAGATAACCAAATCAGTTAAAAGTTTAGTCAAAGCTTAGCTTATTTGAATACCTAGTTTACTAAACTAAATTATCTATTCGAAATATTAAACTGATTCTTTCGTCTTCATCATCATCATCTGCATAAATAACTATGCACACGAATTTTTGTGGCTTGCAAATTCAATTCAAATTCATTTGTTAAGTCGAAGAAGGAAGTCATATTTGATTGGTCTTCTGTTTGGTTGGATGGAGGATTTTTATTAGTCAAGTCAAGTCAAAGAGACACATGCACACAATAAACTTCTTCTCAGGTGTTTCACTCTCACAGAAGAGTCAGTCTTCGAGTCTTTTTGGTTTGGTGAATTCATCCTTGATTCTTTATGAGAGAGAGAATGCGAGGCAAAAAGTAGAAGACGCAATGAGATGAAATGAATTGCAATCAATGCCATCATGCTAAAGTTGAATTGTGTAAAGCTCAAGCGACAAAACACAGTAGTAATCAAGTACACAAGTCGAAAAAAGGCATGCAGCTGGGGATAATTTAGACAGATGAGAGAGGAATCGAGTCTATTATAGACATTCTCTTCTCTGTGCGGAGAGTTATCAAGGATATCTTTTTAGCTGCGTTGCTATTCTGTTACAGCAATTTTATAGTAAGCCTTCATCAATTACAAAAACGCTTTTCTGTCATCGTCATCATTGGCCACGTTTGTTCGCCCCAATCCAATCCAAAATCCACTCATCAATCCCACCAACGCTTGCATAACAATTTTTACACACTACTGCGGACAATGAGGCAGGAACAAATGACACCTGAAGTAAATAAGACTGAGTGCGACTGTACTTTGCATTTAACAATAATCATCATTACTTTGTTTGTGTAAAAAAGTAAAGCAGAATAGGTAATGGAGGATGGATGGATGGGTGGAAAACAACGACGTTCATCTTGCTTCATTTGAACATCTGCAAATAATTATAGAGTGATTATCAGTATCACCCTTTCTGCCTCTTTTTCACAATCACCAACATTTTAATACATTTCCAATTCCTTCACTTTAAACAAATGTGGTGTGGCGTTATTGCTCTATAAGATAGATAGGTAGGATAATAATTTATTACCACATACATTCTCTTGGAAATCCTTCGTTTCCACCACACTGCATTTCAACAGTAATTATTTTATTTACTTGGTTTTGTACACTAAAAAACTTATCCACGTTCCCATTATCTCGTTGTTTTGGCTTAGAAGAGTTATGACGATTAATATTCGGTCGGTGAGATGTCATGACGATGGTGATTATGCTTCATGGCCTGGTCAATCATCATGCGGTAATCTATTTGCAACAACGCACTGTGTGTCTGATGTGGAGCTATGTCATGATGTAATTCTCAAATTATTGAACATCTGCATAATTTAAGGGCAGTTGCACCAATTCAATTCAGGACAAGCGAAAGATAGCATATAGCATAGTAACACACAGACGACCACCATGCTTGTGTTTAGTTGGTTTCCCATTTTACATTTTTAACAGCATCATCAACCTCAGTCATAAAAGATAAGTTTGTAGGAAAAGTTGCGGCCAATGAAGTAGAAGAAGTGAATGGGATCGTTTCATTATACATTTCTGAACACTTGGACTTGGACACTTGGGTTCCATAATTTTTAATGATAACCTAAGGAGCAAATCAGGGTAGAGTGAAAGAATAACATACGGCCCACAGTTGGTCCAATTTGGTTCGAGGTTTCGAAAGATATAAAAAGAGTTGAAATGAATGAATGAACAAGTCAAGGCGTGGAATATTGTTCAGTCATTATTGCTTAGGCCCGAAAGTTATACTTATTAACTGGCTAAACCACAGCTTATTATGCTAGCAGCCTGAGGAAATGCAATGACATCCTCGTTATTGCAATCCATCCAAGCCACTTGGGCACTTCCCTTTGATTCGTATATATTTTTGTCAAATTACAATTCATCAAGGTTTCACACACCACACATCCATCCACATTCATTCATCCTCTGCGCAAAAGAATAAAAGAAATTCAAAACGGAAGGAACACGTGCAACATCTAACATTTTGTGAATGGGTCAGGTCCGGCTGTGGCTTCGTTTCGAATCGTTTGACGTTGCTTAATGGGGCTAACTGTTGTTGTTATTCCTCATCATCAACAAAGAGCCCAAGTAAAATGCAAGAAAGAAGCTGTTAAAGCAAAGCCAAAAACTTCACCTTCTTTTCTTAAGATGACTTTCCAAAGACGACGTATCAACTCCGAGTCACGTTCAGATTTCAAAAGTGAATTTTTTTAAACTTCCTCTCCTTCTTTCTCATCTGCACCAGATGAATGAACGAAGGTAATGGTTCATTTGACTGAAGAGAGGAAGGAGAAAAGTTTATTAATAATTCCTAGGTTTTTGGTGTGGTGGTGCAGCATAGCATGCTATCGTAAATTAACTGGAGCGACGTGTGGGTTTTTTAGTTTATTAGTAGTTTGTGATGTTCATTATTATTACGCAAGGAAGGGAGCAGAGGAGTTTTTTGGAGCTATGCAGGAAGCATTTCATTTCATGTCATTTCAATAAACTCTATTTTATAGGACAGGTTGTAGTTGTAGCTGTGGTTTTTGGGTTGTAGGTGTGACTTGACTTTATTTTCGGTTTAGTTTATTTTATGCGCAAGAGAGTCACTATTATAAACAACGGCAGGGCTAAAAGAATTGTACCACATGCAAGTGAGTAAACTAAAGTAATTCACGGCATGAATATTCAGCACCATATAGTCTTATTCCTTTTCATATTTGGCCCTGTGGTTGGTTGGTTAATAAGCACGGCCTTATAAGAAGGATTGCGCGATGTGATGTGGTGGTGAATATATGCAATATGTGTGAGAAGGAGCGTGACTGTATAATATGTCAAGAATAGTGTATTGTTGTTGTGAAACATTATTTTGCAATTTTCATGGCTTAAAGATTTGGATTTGTGACTTTCACTTCACTCTTCTCTCTCTCTTATTCTTGAGTAATGCACACCTGGCCAAAAAATGTTAGCTTTGGTGGATGGGCGACGTACAAAATATATATGGATTCACGCACGACGTCCATAATAAATTCATCCCATCCATTAGCACCACCATCCAAAACTTAAAAAACTACATAGTCAGTCGCATTCGCATTAATGTGTTATGTTCTGTATCTCTAGCTATCCCGTCATTTTCAACATTTCTTACTTCTCATCGTCAAATCAAGTCAGACTTCTCATTCTGTTGCGAATTATTACATTTCTGCAAGCATCTACCTTCACTCATTTGCTTTTTGTTACGTCGTTAGGACATTAATGTATGCACACAATGAAATAATGTTAAGTATTCGTCTGAACTCAAAAGTTCGTGCTATGCCCAAGGGCACAAAAAATAAATTTTCGCATATTTAAACTTTTGACAGTTTATGCAAAGAGAGAAGAGAGAGAAAGATTTGAACAGATTAACCATTAAGGAATTTACAAAAAATGTGAATATATATAGGTAGCTCATTGTACATCTAATTGTTGGTTAGTTGTTGTTGCTGTTATCGTCATTGCATCAAATGATCATTCATTCATTCATTGTTCAACCCAAGTTAACAGTTCCTCCGTTCCTTCCTTCCGATAATGAATGATGACGACGATGGGGGAATATTTATATCGGTCACCACCCTTCCTTCCTTCTTTTCCCAATTGTAAAAAAAGCCATGCTGAGTCTGAGTGAGACTTCATTCACGACACATTCAATTAAATATTCAGCCACGAACAAAGTAAGCTGTGAAGATGACGATGGTGATTTGATTTGACGGGGACGAGGGTGACTCTTTCTCATCATCTCTGAGAAAATTTGAATATCAAAAGTCTTTCTTGTGCTGTGGTGAAAAGCAGAGTGGATTTTTACTTTGGATTATTATTAAGAAACCACAGGAAATGTGGTATGAATTGAATTCTAGAGTCTTTATAAAAAAAATATATGCCAATGAATAAGAAGCACACAACCAAAAGTACGTCTTTGTATAATCATCGAGGATAGAAATCCCGTTGTCACAAAAGTATAAGTTTTGGGACAATGCAAAAAATGCAATTCAACTTCAATTCAATTGAAGTTTAAAAAATTCATAAGAGATCAGGACCAAGATGAAGATGTCTAAGGAAGATTATAAAGAATTTTCTTTTCACTCATTCATTCACACTGGGGAAAATCCACTTATGACACTTTGTTGATCAAAATCTATTTAATTTAGTAAAAAATTGCCATAAAAACCAAACGAACTTTGTTTTACTCTTACAACCTTTCGAATCTTTGAAAACTTACAAAATTCTAACTCTTGTCTGGATTCTTTTTGTTTCATTCTAGCATCTCAATCGTCTATGATTGACTCGACTCTGCAAAAACTTCACAATCTTCTCATCTCTCCGTTCCGTTGCATCTCATAGAAATAACGTTACGTTCTTAGCGCTGATCTACTAATCCACGTTCCTACCTTCTTCTAATGAAACTCTATGCTACAAAACCTAATCAAACCCAACCAAAGGTATTGACTCTTTCTTTAACTTCTCTTTAACTCTTCTTCTTCTATAGCTGTAGCAATAACAATAACAATATTTTTAAACTTCTTTCTTTCTGTCAAATCATTAGCGAGCTTTCTAAAAGATCTTTCTCATTTTAGCTTTTTAATGAGTGAGTCTTAGTCTCAAACTTTTCTTCTTCTTTGACTATTATATTAGTGTCAATTTTGGTTCCATTGCTACTAAAATCCACTTAAACTTAGTTTAAGAGAGAGAAACAAAGTTGGCAAAGCAATAAGTAAGCACCACTAATGAACTTTTTTTCTTTTATGTTCTCCAGATTCCACAACTGATGGACAAGTCGCCTTCAACTGATGTTGACACAAGGCCGGTTTCCTGCTAGATGAACGGGAACCCATTTACTACACACACTACACTCTCTCATTTCATCTCATCTCGTCTCTTCGTCTGTTATTTCTTTCCACCCTGTACAGAATAATGTCAGCTTAAGGATATTTTTTGCGAACAACGCAATGCGAGTTTCAACATGAAATTGGAAATGTGGCAAGAAAGAAAAAGAAAAGCTTCCTTCTCGTTGATGATGATCCTTTCAAAAAAAGTCAAGAAGTGCACGGAAACCAAACCATCATCATGCCGTTGGAATGGAATGGCACACCATGAAGAAGAAGAAAACCCCGGTGGCGTATAAATGTAATGTATAATTCAAGTCGGGATTTAAAGGATCGATATACGGGTTGCGCAGTGGAGAAAGGAAAGAGAGTCACTAACAGCATTTGTCCCTGTCAGCCAATTTCCTCCAAAAACAACAAAACATCAGTCACAAGGCTAAAAATTCAAGCAAAATTGGATTCCTTCTCTCTCGGAGACCACCACAGTTATCGAGTTAATTGGACTTCTTTTACTTCTACAATTAAATGTGTAAACCTCTCTGATTCATGATGATGAGCTGCTCTACAACAACAACGCAACAACGGCAGAGCAGAATTGGATTAGATTAGATTTACTTTCAGTCAGCATTATTTGCCTCATTTAAAGATCCTTCCTACTTTATTAATTACAGTGTCTAAATGTCTCTAAAGACTTTTAGGAATTTTAAGCTGGCAAGAATTATGTTGTTTTTGGAGACCTAACAAACTATGTAAATGAACGGTAGCTGAACTTTTTAACTCTCTTCTCGCTCTCCTACCTTCACATTTACTCTCACACATTTACATTTACATGTTGTAAACCCATTCACATGTTTTATTGTCTGTGATTACATAGTTTTTAAATTAAGTTTAAAAGAGAAGATGAGTGTGGTAGTAAAAATAGTATCCCCTTTTGTATTTCTAATTATTTAATTAGTTAGTAGTAGAGTTTATTAAAAGGTTAAAAACTGAGTTGCTTTATATACCCCATTTACAATGTCCCACGCTGTTGGTTTCTTACAATTCAAGTACAATTCGTAAGTCTTTGAGCACGATGTTTCATACAAAGTCTCAATGCTTACGCCTATACAAAAAACTGATTGATTTTTATTAATTTTATTAATGTAATGAGGATGAAGGCAGCATTTGTCATTCCTTTACCACATAGCATGGCACAATCGAGTCGAAAATGTATAAAAATAGTTAGTTTAGTTAAGTATTCATATATACCTATCAATGTCCTTGATTTGAGTTGTAGTTTTAAGAAGGATTTGATTACTAATTATTTATTGTCCTGGAAAAAAGCATACCTAAAAACAGTAGTAGTTATTCTGTACACACGTGAAAGGTTGTTGAGTGTAATTACATGTACAATTTGTAGTAGACAAAGTTGAGTTTTGTAATACTAGACGTTTTTGCAAATGGAGAAAGTTGTGACCCTTACATACGAATAAAAAGGAAGCATAAAAACGAGAAACCTTTGCTCTGAATTGACACATCATTTCTATTCATACAGATTATCATTATCAACACAAAATAGGATTGGCATGTAGATTATTTGAAGTAAAACCTCGATCATGTCATTGGAACATTCAATTGATTGACGGAGGCAAAGATGCTAAACTATGCTCATACTACTTTCTCCACTTGATAACTTTGAATTCTTACATTACCCACAAAATTTTTGAGCATTTTAAGGTTATAGGTTTATTTCAAAGCATTCCACATTGACGTTATGTTTGTCTATTTGTTGGGAATACTTCCTTCTTGGTGACTCAATAATGATAATGATCCTTTAAAAACCATGTTTTCTTTTTACCGATAAATCTCCCCAATCCAAGCAAGCACAATAAACGCGTCGTTATCTCAATTACATCTAATTTAATTGTTAGACAAAATAGATAGACTTGCCACATCGATATATTTTTTCTACTTTTAATTTATGTCAGCTCAAAACATAATGAACCGAACCTGGCTGGACTGGTTGAGGTTGAATTGATGTATGCATACAGGGGGAAGGAGAAAACGCTAAAAATACGTGACGAATCTATTAAGTACTAACAAAGCAAGTTCTTGAAATTCCGCAATAATTATTGTCACGGGAAACTGGCAAGGATACAACAACTCGAAATAAAAAAGTGGAAGTGAATGAATAAAAAGATAAAGATGCTTGCCTTTGATTTCATTCATGCATGGTGTAAAGTTAATCATACATTCATTAATTTTGAATATTTCCCACGCTCGTTGCATACATTTATCTGGTCCTTTTGATCGTTTACCCAGTTAATCGAGTGGAGAAAGTTCCATTTCAAACTTTGACATTTTTTTCATTTCTTTTCCATGAATCATTGTTTTGGATGTCCAGTCGAGGTCTACAATTAATTGTTTCTAGCCACGCTCACTTAACTGCAAAGAAAAAAAGAAAGTACCAACAATTAGGAGCTTGAAGCCCTTGGGGTAAAGCTACATATAAAGTTATGATCCAGATGCCTTGTTATGCTTCTAAATATGGCAGGGCATAGGAAAAATAGGCACCCTTGAAAGGCGTGAAAATTGGATAAGTAGCTTGAGTTATGGTCTATTGTATGGCCAAACTAAAGAATTGGAGTTTGTATAATTGTTGAACGTTCAAAT